>VXAB01004892.1:8055-47732 GCA_013399175.1 Odontophorus gujanensis
CCCCCCCCTTTTCTTATCCCCACTTCCCCCCCCCCCCCCCAAATTAATTCAATTACTTTAATTACATTAATTCAAGAACTTGAGGGTCAGAGGATAGATTGCTATGGTATTCAGCTTCCAGGAGAAGTGGCAAGAGTGGCTGTGAACTAACAAGAAGTTAGCAAGATCTTCTGTAAATACTGTGAATGATATATTTGCAGTTGTAACTGCCTAAATTTGTCACACTATGACACAGAAGAATGCATCTTCTGTATTAGCCAGTTAGTAGTGAAGTCTAGAGAGCAGAGCTAAGAGCTAAAGAACCCTGGTCATGAAGCAGATACACAGAGCAGAAGAAAGTTGGCTTTAGGCATTTCCAGTAGGCATTTCCAATATCTCAGCTTCGCTGTGTTGTGGAACTATAAACAATCAGTAGCTGTAAATAACCTTTGATGTCACATGAGAACATCAATACAAGTACACAATAGTGAGCCTAATGTGACCATGATACCACCACACAGTCAGAGCTCTTGAAGGTATAGGTCTGTTTAATTATCAGATGGTTCTCAAGCATTTAGGCAAATGAACTTGGTTTCTTACAAATATTCAAGTATTCTTTTTATCAGCAGTTTACTACATGTAGAATAGGCTTAGATATTTTTGACAGGTACATTAAGTACTGCCTGCAAAATTATTGTAAATCTACTGTTTATTTGCTTGTTTATATTTACTGTCATACATACTTTAAAATAATCCGTGAATTGCCTTTTAAGATGATGATATGGAATACGTATCTAGCAGTCTATTCCCAAATGAAACAAAGCAGACTTTAGTTCTTCATGAAATGCTTAGAAACTCAACTTTTCAGTAAGGGCTTTCAAAATTATGTTATCATTGAAAAGTTTGAAAATTTAAACTGAATGGAAGATGAAGGGCCATATTTATTCAAGGATTAAAACATACAACAACACAGAACCCAAGTGGAATTTAGTTACGTAAGGATACCAGAATCTGATGAGAGTGATGACCTACCGATTGTGTAGGTACAGTTTGAATTCACTTCTGGAAAAATTAGGTGGAAACTGTAATATTAACAGTCCTTTTTTCTCTGATGTAGAAAACTGCCAACTTCCTTCCCTTTCATTACACAAAAAGGATTGAATAGTAATGCTACTTACGGTGAACTCTATTCTTAGGATTGGTCAGATGCATTTTGTTTTGATATGAATTTATTAATAATGGTTTGATCTTTTGGTTGATAGCAATTTTCAGAAGGGAAGACAATAACACAATCAGGAAAGTGCTTTATAGTCTCTCTAATGAGGTAGATAGTGTCAGTTTTCCTAGTTTAGTTCATTAACTGAGGTAATCTCTGCCCGTTTTTTATTTTGATGCTTGTTTTTTTTTTTTTCCATCCATTACATATTATCTGTGAACTAAATAAACTCCATTTTCTTTTCCATACAGATTGCAGTCACTCATCCAGTTGCTCTTGGACTCGCTAATATGAGTGGGAAACACAGTGAACTTGACTGAATGTAGAACCATGAGTGAGAGCATAAAGCAGAGGATATGTGTGTGTATATTCCAAATTGTTTATGTATGTTTGCTTTGATCTTTAAATCTAAAACAAATGCTTATCACAAGTTAATAATTGCTTACTAGAACAAGATTTGCTTTTCATTATAGCATCAAACTTTGATAATGACATCAGCATGAAAAATAACTTCTAAGTTGGCAGCATGAAAAATAGCTTCTGAGTGGATGATGCTTAGGACTCTTTGGCTTTCCTTTGCCTGAAGAACCAAAAATGAATGTATTATCCTTTCAAATTGCTTTGACAGATCTCATTCCCTTTAGGATTAAACATTCCTGAACATATTTATGCCTCACTGATCTCTTTCAAACACATATAATTTAATTCCTTAGCTCAAAATTTGTACTCATGAGACCTAATTCCCCTTGTCTTTAGCATTATTATAGTCATCTTTCTTTATGCAAAATGACCATGATGTTACTGTTCTGATTTCATACATAACTGTTTTGTGTACTCATACACAAATATTTGCAAACATATTACTGACACAACATGACTCGGATCTTCAGAAATTATCAAGCCAACTGATTGATAGCACTAATTTCAGTTCAGCACAGTGTGAACTTCTGGGAGCTTATCCTATTCATAACAATAGGATATGAAAAACAGTCCTTCTGCAGGGAAGATACACTCTGAAACTCAGAACACTACAAATCTCTTCCAGTATGGTAACTGCTGAGTCATGGCCTGGACCAGATAGAGCACCTGGAGAAAAGGACCACTCAGCCCTGGGAATACACGTGAAAGCAACAGTCTGGTTCCACCCCTCTTAGACCTCATTTAGACTACCACTGTAGTCTCCTGTTGGAGGTCCTTCCTTTGTGGAGTTTTCCCTGTGAGCCTAGCTCCTTGGAGATGGGTGAGCATGCTGTTTTCTTCTTTTATTGTAACACCACCTCATTGTGTTGGTCCTGTTGCCATTACACTGCAGTTCCACACAAGCCAAGTTTTCTTCTGTTTTTATGGGTCAGCTAGGTATCACTTTGGCTTTTCCAGTATATGCATTTCCATGTTCATGTGGGTAGTGCTGATATGGGTAGAAACATCACAGCTGGCTGGGCAAGCCAGAGGGAGAGGATGTAGCTGCTGTAGTGTAGTAAAGCACCCAGCATGGGCTGTGAATAGTGGAAACTGCTTGTTCTAACTGGTTTTCTCACTTGCCCTCTCTAGTCAGGGTTGAGGGGCAGAAGTGTATGGTGAAGAGCTGAGGGGATGGCATCTGTTTTCCTTCCTAGCACTGTTCTGCAGGGTAGCTTCTAGCTGAGAGGCTCATGGGGAGCTGGGTTGTCCAGGCTGCCTTTGGAGGGAACCCAAAGAAAGCTGAGCCCTTCCCATGTTTTTTCACTGAACATAAACTCAGCCTCTTGTGAGCTGGTCTAAACAAATAGCTGACAACCAGTGAACTTGGTGTAGAAGGTAGCTTTATAGGGCTATACTGACATGGCTGATACAGGCTTTGAATGGCTCCCCAAGGGTGACCTCATGGAAATACTTCTCAATCAGCCACAATCCCTTCTGTTTTTTGGCCCTCAACCTTGGCAAAAGAACTTATCAAGGGGTCAAAGGTCAAAATTTAAGAATGTTAAGAACAGCTCAGGCTTTACATTATGAGAGTTTGCTGTGAGATGGCTCATCTGAAGCCATTTTCCACTTTTTCTGATAGCTTTTCTAATAGCCTAATTTATCAAGGACATCCCAACACACAACTCGCATCCAGCATTCAATGTTTCTAAGTAACTTAAAGAAGGTACATGCACTCATGTAGCTGCTTAAGGACTTAAAGGAGATACAGACTTGATAAAAGGCAAATTATTGTTCCAGCAGATCTTTTTAAGGATATCAGTGTTCAGGAAAAAGGAAAGAATTCTAGTTCAGATAGTCTGCAATGTCAATATATTAGTTCAATAATTCATTGTTTTAATAATTCATCTGTTTCAGGAACACAGATTCACAGATTCACAGATGCATTAGGTTGGAAAGGACCTACAAGATCATCTAGTCCAACCATCCTCCTATCACCATCCCTACCCACTAAACTACTAAATCAAATCCCTTAGCACCTCATCTAAACGCTTCTTGAACAGCGCTAGGGATGGTGCCTCAACCACCTCCCTAGGCAGGCCATTCCAGTGCCTGACCACTCTTTCAGAGAAACAGTTTCTCCTCAGATCTAATCTAAATCTTCCTTGGCGCAACTTGTGGCCATTCCCTCTCGTTCTGTCACTAGTAATCTGGGAGAAGAGGCTGACCCCCTCCGCGCCACAATCCCCCTTCAGGAAGTGGTAGAGTGCAATAAGGTCCCCTCTGAGCCTCCTTTTCTCCAGACTGAACAATCCCAGCTCCCTCAGCCGCTCCTCATAAGACTTGTGCTCCAGACCCCTCACCAGTTTTGTTGCCCTTCTCTGAACACGCTCCAGGGCCTCAATGTCTTTCTTGTAGTGAGGGGCCCAAAACTGAACACAGTACTCGAGGTGCGGCCGCACCAGAGCTGAGTACAGGGGGATGATCACCTCCCTGCTCCTGCTGGCTACACTATTTCTAATACAGGCCAGGATGCCGTTGGCCTTCTTGGCCACCTGGGCACACTGCCGGCTCATGTTAAGCCGAGCATCAACCAACACCCCCAGGTCCTTTTCCTCTATGCAGTCTTCAAGCCACTCTGCCCCAAGCCTATAGCATTGCATGGGGTTATTGTGGCCAAAGTGCAGGACCCGGCACTTGGCCTTATTGAACCTCATCCCATTGATCTCAGCCCAGCTATTCAGCCTATCCAAATCCCTCTGAAGGGCCTCCCTACCCTCAGGCAGATCAACACATCCTCCCAGCTTGGTGTCATCTGCAAACTTACTGAGGGTACACTCAATCCCCTCATCTAGGTCATCAATAAAGATATTAAACAAGATGGGCCCCAATACCGACCCCTGGGGGACACCACTCGTAACAGGACGCCAGCTGGACTTAACTCCATTAACCACTACCCGCTGGGCACGGCCCTCTAGCCAGTTCCCCACCCAGAGGAGAGTGAACCTGTCCACACCACGGGCTGCCAGTTTCCCCAGGAGAATACTGTGGGAGACCGTGTCAAAGGCCTTGCTGAAGTCCAGGTAGACTACATCAACAGCCTTTCCCTCATCTACCAGTCTGGTCACCCAGTCATAGAAGGAGATGAGGTTGGACAAGCACGACCTGCCCTTTGTGAACCCGTGCTGACTGGGTCTGATCCCCTGGTTGCCGTGCACGTGCCGTGTGATCTCCCTCAAGATCATCTGCTCCATAACTTTCCCTGACACTGAGGTCAGGCTGACAGGCCTGTAGTTCCCCGGACCTTCCTTACGGCCTTTCTTGTAGATGGGAGTCACATCAGCCAGCCTCCAATCTTGTGGGACCTCTCCAGATAACCAGGAATGCTGATAGATGGTAGAAAGCGGCTTGGCAATCACCTCTGCCAGCTCCCTCAGCACCCTTGGGTGGATCCCATCTGGTCCCATGGACTTGTGGCAGTTCAGATGGAAAGGTAATCCAGCACTTTGTAGAATTATGAACCATTATTAATGCTCTGCAAGTTTCCATCCGTAAGCAGAGGAATTCTGCCATTCTTCTCAAATATTTGTGTAAATTTAAAATTATAAATGTATATATTACTGTGAAAAGTCTGTTTTCTATACCGTTTGTATAACTGCTTTGAACATTTTTACTCAACTTCATAAAGATGTTAGCATTCAAAATTCACCTTTGCACTGTGTGTTCCAACTGATTCCAGTGAAAGTACTGTGGTCATGAATAACATACAAGATATTTAATACAGTATTGAATTTAGTCTTCGAATTTTAAATTGACTATATCCTTCCTCTAATTGAGTTTGAAGAGTTCAGCAAAACCAAAAACTTTTAGAACAAGCAAGTTGTGAAAGTTTCATATCTAAAACATTTTAGCTGTCCTTTAAGAGAGTTTGACCCAGTGCCAATATTCATCCACTCATATTATAACAGTATTCTGGAAAAAATCACTATTTAACGTGGGTAAAGCACATAAAATTCTTCCTGTTTAAGCCAATGTAAGCCTGTGAAATCTGTACACTTCTATGAAGCATTTATAAAAATGCTGCGGTGTTGAACTCAGTTTGTGAAGGCCCTTCTGTGGTGAATGCCAGAGGAGGATGGATATAGAGGATGTATTTTCAATACTGACGAAAATGGAAAAAGCAAGCTCAGCCAAATTTGTGTTCCACACTTGGACTGATGAACTCTCACCACTGTGCCCAGCTGCAATGGCCAGGGAGTTCATGAAGTACACAGTCTTTCAATGGTCCTTGTGTGCCTCTTTCTGCCCTAATATGTGTCCCACAGTCATTTCCTTTGCATGCTAAAGGAGTGATAAAGCTTCGGTTTAACAGAAATCTGAGTTCCAGGTGCGGCAGCACTTTCTTACTAGGTACAGGAGGAGGCACCACAAGCAAGTGACTGATTACAGGCAAAGTTCTGATTTCTTTATTTTCTTCCCTCATTAAAAGCAAAGGTATGTGGGATAGTTTATTAAAAGAGGTGCCTCTCTTTCACACGGTTAAATTAGGAGAAACAAATCTAACTTAGCTAACTTTCTTAGCTTAACAGTCAGCTGTGGCGATGGAGCAGTGACTAATTCAAGCTGGTATCCTAATTACAGATATCATACCAGATTTTTATTTGTTTTATCTTAGTATAAGAATGCAAAAGAAAACAGCAGATAAGTTGAAGTTCAGTTGACCCAAACAAATTTTTCTTTTCAACCTCTAAAAAAACCAGACATTCTGACTATCCTGGAAAATTTTTCCTCAACAAAAGCCAAACTTAAAAAAAATTTAAAGCTTTGTAGATCTTTTTACCTTTTAATTGTTTATCTTAGTTCTGTTCCAGCTTGCAAATAAATTTCCTTTCTGGAGTTGTTTTCCTAATGAATTAAATAAGAAAAAGCAAGCTACAGCCCCCAATTCATGCCAGAGAACTATGACCTTAACATTAGAATTAGCAGTATCTCACACTGATAATGTCTCATGAAAACAGTGGGATAATGCACCTGTACCACAGCATACTAAGCTAACACAGCCAGGATAAATTCTGAAAAATGGCACTGTGCAATAAATTAATTTATCAACTGTGAATGGTTGCAGTTCCACAGTCCTTGAATTTCATTTCATGAAGGGCTTCTCTCAGTTGGGGCAACTGGGGCAATTGCTGAATAAAAACTGATAAATGAGAAAGCAGTTGCACAAGTCAAGTGATGTCAGACTCTAGTCTGGATATACAGTATGTAATCCTGACAGCCTCAAACTGCTGTGTGAACATGTATCAGCTCCATGGTGAAAAAATAATCACTTAACCAGAATTTGTATTCATTTTGGTTTCTCTGAAATACAGTGCCAGGCTTAAACTTGTGTTCTGTTGTGGAGGGGTTCTGCAGCCCACATCTCACAAACTTTTTGCCATTTTGCCTTAATAACACACACTGTGCACATGTAAGATGGAAGGCTTCTTCCATCTTACAACAGAAGTAAATGAAGAACCTTGTACAAATTTCTCGCAGCATGTTAACAACTTCTCTTTCATATACATATATATGTACATATCTATACGTACTTGTTGCAGGTTTTTATAAATCTTAAGCATGTAATGTGTTAATAAGTGCTGACTACATGTTAGTGTACACCACACTGGAGAAAGTTGCAAGGTCTATTATAATGAAGTGGCCATTTTCACTGAAAAAAGATAAAATCACAATGGTGACCTTTTTATTGTTATGTTGATAATAGATATCCTTTAGTCTTTTGTACAGTACTGTTTTCTTAAAACTGCACTGTATCATGCATGTGCGTGGAATATGGTCCAAGCATAGCCTGCTGGAGGATAGAGGTTGTACGTGACCAGAGAGGGGTATGAGGCAATAACGTGAACTGGCCTTAGCCGTGCAGGCCGGATAAGGCCATAGCTATGCCTCTGTCCCACCCCCCCCAACCCTTGCCTTATCTATGACTAACCACACATGGCCTAGTACTTGTGTCAAGGGCTTGAACTATGACCGGAAGTTATCAATAAAGCGTGCTGCCTTTGGCAAAAACACAGACCAGAATATAGCCATGTGATGATTAACATATAAAACAATCCCTCACATTTTGGGGATCTGAAAATGAGGTCTCAAGGAGCCAATGGTCATCTAACGTTTCCTACCCTAATTTACCTCCCTTGGAATATGTGTAACCTTACCCAACCTAATTTACCCTTACTTGCCCTAATTTACCAAACCCTTAGACTAACACATTGTTTGCTTAGAATATGTGATTCTAGATTGTATGTGCAACAGTTTGCTGAGAATACATGAATACATTTAATAAATTGTTTTGGTGCAGTTGGTCTGCAGTAGTGAAATGTGCCAGTCATTGTCTTCCTGCTGGGCAAAACAAACCAGGTTACAAGGTATATATTTGGCTACAGTATCATGGGACTGTACACCTACTTTGCACTATTATGGGTTTACTGAAGGAATATATAAGCCTGTACTCAATTCAGAGGGTAGTAGTGCTGACATCCAAATGCAAAACGTGGTGTGGATTTGAGTCTAAATCTAAAATTTTTTTTCTTTTTTTTTCTTTCCCTGAGGAATCACTTAGTTTAAAAAGTTAAGTTTTATGTATTTATTTCTGGATGTTGGTTTCATTGCTTCCTGGTGACCTTCCTTATGTCTCTCTGTTTTTCATATACTGATTTTTAATGACATGATTAATACAGAATCACAGAATTTTAGGGGTGTAGGGTAAATAACCCCCAAGAATGGTATTCAATGGAAATAGTATGGAAGATGGTATATTTAAGTAGGCTTATATACAGAAAGAATAGCAAAAAGAGAGTGGCTCACCTTTCTGATGATAGAGGATTGTCACTGACTCCACATGGGAGGGATCTCCAAGAAGAGATCCTTCCCTGGTGGTAGTCAGCCCTTAAATGGGGTTTGGGAGAGGTGGCGCCAGGCTCCACCCCTTCCAATCACACAGGTATACCACCTTCACCTGTGCCCCCTGTGGCTGACTTGGTGCTCGCCTCAGGTGACCAATCAGTGGTTCAGGCCGTGATTCAACAGTTTCCATACAAGGGGTTGGAAGGGACCTCTAGAGATCATCAAGTCCAATCCTCCTGCCAGAGCAGTTCCCTAGACCAGGTTGTACAGTTAGGCATCCAGTCAAGTCTTGAACATCTCCAGAGGAGACTCCACAACCTCCCTGGGCAGCCTGTTCCAGTGCTCCATCAGCCTTATTGTGAGGAAGTTCTTACACACAATTGTGGAACTTCCTATGCTTCAGTTTGTGGTCATTTCCCCTTGCCCCATCACCACATACTGCTGAAAAAGGTCTGGCCTCGTCCCTTTGCCTTCCACACTATAGATATCTACAGACGTGGATCAGATCCCCTNGAGGAATCACTTAGTTTAAAAAGTTAAGTTTTATGTATTTATTTCTGGATGTTGGTTTCATTGCTTCCTGGTGACCTTCCTTATGTCTCTCTGTTTTTCATATACTGATTTTTAATGACATGATTAATACAGAATCACAGAATTTTAGGGGTGTAGGGTAAATAACCCCCAAGAATGGTATTTAACGGAAATAGTATGGAAGATGGTATATTTAAGTAGGCTTAAAAATAGCAAGAAAGAATAGCAAAAAGAGAGTGGCTCACGTTTATGAGGATAGNGTGGACTCAGTACACCAGGTGAGGTCTCACCAGGGCAGAGCAGAGTGGGAGTATTACCTCTCTCATCCTTTTGGCCAGGATACCCCAGAATTCCATTGGCCTTTTTGGCCACCAGGGCACACTGCTGGCTCATGGCCAACCTGTTGTCCACCAGGAGCCGCAGGGCCCTCTCCTCAGAGCTCATCTCCAGCAGGTCATCCCCCAGCCTGTACTGGTGCACACAGTTATTTCTCCCTAGCTGCAAAAATCTACGCTTGCTCTTGTTAAACCTCATCGGATTCCTTTCTACCCAATTCTTCAGCCTATCCACGTCCCTCTGAATGGCAGCACAGCCTTCCGGTGTGTCAGCCATTCATTCCTTCCAGCTTCTTATTGACAAACTTACTGAGGGTGGACGCTATCCCCTCATCAAGGTCACTGACGATGTTGAACAAGACTGAGCCCAGCACTGACCCCTAAGGAACACTAAGTACAAGCCATCACCTGGACTCTGCACGGCTGATCACAACTCTCTGAGCTCTGCCAGTCAGCCAGTTTTCAAACCAACCTCAGTGCCACCTATTTTTCAAACAGAGTCCACACGTTACTTCTTATCAGCAGTCCTTACAATTTCTCCACCTTTATATTTTCAGCATGAGAGTTTCTTGCTGTTTAACCTCTGTGAAGCCCTCCTAAGCGATATTGGACCTGCAAAGGTCAGCTCAACATCTGAAAACGTGCACTTGTTTCTGAGGTCATATGCACTCTCCTCTATCTTAATCTCCCACTCTGAGATTTCTGCGGATGGTTTTGTGGGAACTTGTTTTGTAGGAAGTAGTATGCTGAACTTAAATATTTTTACTGTTTGTTATTTCACTTCCATATCCTTTATTTCACTCCTGTAGTGGTACTGATGTAATTTAATAGTAAAAAATCATTTCATTCCTTCTTCCATTTTTTTCTTTCTTTTTCAGTACTGTTTGATAAAAGAAAAAGGGAATTGTTTCAGTGAATCTCAGTCTGAAAATCTGGACGATTTTAACAAAAAATGCAAATTTTTTAGGTAATTATTTTAGAAAATGGAAACTGCTTCAATTTGAGAGCTGAAGAAAACACTGAAGACAATACCCTGAACGAATACACAGAACTATTTCTTTTAAAATGTTGTACAGAGGATGCTGTTCCTTTCTTAATACTCAGATATATCTGAGTTTTTCAGAGTATAATGTTTTAAGTGGATCACGTAGAAAAGGCCATGTAGAAAAAGCATGAATTAAAGCAGACTATAAATGGTTGGCTGAAGAATGGTAAATCAATGTTGACCAGGTTTTGCAGATATTCAGAACAAAACCCCACTTTGCAAATTGCAAACTCTAGATGGAGCACGTTTGTGGATGCTATGGTCAATACAAAATTGAGAGGTTTTACAGTTAAAACAAAATTAATTTTAACTAATTTTTTTGCAGAATTAACTTTTTTTTTTTTTTACTGCTGAAATTACTAGCTGGTCTGCCAGCCCCACCACAGAGCAACAGAAATTCCTGAGGTCTCTGCTGGTGCTGTGTTTTTATCTGGCCTAACAGAGAGATCGCAATCTGGCCTGCAAAGTTATCATTATAATGTCAATATAAATATAATTACATTTTCTCCAGCAATGGAATTAGTATCTCTAGGAAACAAAATCATTTTAGGTTTCTCCTGCTGTGTTCATGCAACCATAGAATCTATCTGGCTACTAGGGAAATCTGGCCTTTGTGCTCAAATACTGTAATGCTGTGCTTTCCATTTCAAGTTGAAATTACTACTAGTGAAATTTATGCCATAGGAAAAGAATTTTTGTTGCTAAATCTTCTGGTTGTTCAAGCTGCTTTGTCTCACCATATAGTTATTTAAATGATTCCACATCCATCGATACACAGATGTGTGCATGGTGAGGGTTAGGATGCCTTTTTAGGGAAATTAATGTGAAAGAAATTATGGTGATGTAAAACAGCATGTCCAACTAGAATTTACACTGCTTGTTCTGTTCCTTGTATAGCAAAGCATATGAATTCACTTTAGTCACCTTTTAAAGCAAATGGGAAACTGAAATGTGGGAAAAACAAACACTTGAATGAAAAACCCAAAAAGCTTATCACAAAATTTAAGATCACATACTTTCATGTGGGATTTTGCTCAAAAAATTTGTTTCTAATTTTCCTCTTATTTTTGTCATTGCTATGAATTAGTTTTCTTAAGCCAAGATATGACACGTTTCTGGATATCTACATTTAAAGTTATAGGTGGACAGAATTTCTGCATAGCACTTGCATTGCTCTTCCCTTCTGCACATCTGTAAACTACAGCTTTAAAGAATTAGCCCCCAGAGTGTTGTTATCCGCTTCCAACCCGTGAGGTATAAAAAAGCTTGATGACTCCTTCAATTCACTGTGGCAAGCCTAGAAAAGGAACCCAGATGTCCTGGTTCCTCATCCTGTCCACGAACCACAAACCACACGCTCTTGCCTTATTAGCGACAATCACAGCACATGAAAACAGACTATTTAGATCTAAATATTTCATCTGTACTCACTTGTTATTCCCTAACTGACCAATGTAATTATGTTGGCAGGGCAGCGTATCTTTTCCTCCAGTAAGCACAAACAGATTGCTAGGTTTTCTGCTGAGATACAAGCTGTGGAAGAAGAGCTCCCAAATAACTAACATCAAAAGGATTGTGATTTCCTTGGAACACTCTTGGTAATGTAGCAATGGAAGAGAACATATAGGAATCATAGAACAGAATAATAGAATCCTTAGAGTTGGAAGGGACCTTCAAAGGTCATCCAGTCCTACTCCCCTGCAATGAACAGGGACATCACAGCTAGATCAGGTTGCCCAGGGCCGGATCCAGCCCTGCCTTGGAAGTTGCCAGGGACAGGGAATCCACCACATCTCTGGGCAGCCTGTTCCTGTGCCTCACCACCCTCACTGTAAAAGACTTTCTCTTTATATCTAACCTAAGTCTCCCTTCTTTAAGCTTGAAACCATTTTCCCTTGTTCCTATTCCCCCTTGTTTCCCTTTTCAAGAGTCTGTTCCCTTCTTCCCTGTAGCTCCCCTTTATATATTGAAAGGACACTATAAAGTCATCTCAGAACTTTCTCTTCTTCAGGTGGAAGAGCCCCAGCTATCTCAGCCTGTCCTCATAGGAGAGGTGTTCCATTGGATCGTTTTTGTGGCCCTCTGAACGCGCTCCAAGAGGTCTGTCTTCCTCAGTTGATTCTAACAACTGTATTAAAAGCATGGATCAGGAGAGGTTAAAACTGCAAAGAATTTGACCCAGCGTGAGTTAAGCCAAAGATGTGAGAAGAAATATAATGGGTTTTGGAAATTTCTGGGTTTTTTTTCCACCAGTTCAGTGCTCCCTGAATAAATGCAGTGACATGCCCATCCCTTCAGCATATCCCTTGTGGGCTGAAATCTGTCCTGGTGCACATTCTTTGCTTGACACTTAAAACCTAGGCAAGGGTGAAACACCTGGGCAGAAGTGGCTATGGACAGAGCTTGAGGCTGCTGGGGACTTCAGCCCAGTGTCACAGCCCAATTCTCATCTCTCTTGTATTACTGAGAATGTTGCAGCTGCACACCTGGAGACAACGAGCTGGGGAAAGACTGCAAACCTGCAAAAGTGAGACAGGAACTCTACAAAGTGTGGGTGGTAAGGGAGTCAAAATGAGCTGAGTGTTAAGCTTATTGCTCTAGCTGTAGTTATACTTGGTAAAGCAAACAGCACATTGCTGGCCATTTGGTATCTGATATGCCATATGTTTCTCCTGTACTAACAAGGCAGAAAATGGAGGAGGGTAAAACATCCAAAGCTCACAGAGGTTCAAGGTATGAAATGGGATCCACAGAAGAAAAGCCACGTATTGATTACAGTAAGCTAACATGAAGAAATACAATTCTTCCATATCATACTTACCTATGGACTTGTATTATTTTGGGAGGTTTGCCCTAAGGTTGTAGCCAGATCCATTTCAAAGTCCTTTCACTGTTTATAATACTGTCTAAAAGTTATTATATTTAATATATTTATATTTAAATCCTCATTCTGCATAACAATCAATTTTGGATAGATAAATAAGGTCTGTGTAAGATAAATCTGAGATGTGCATTCTTTAAATGTTCTAAATTGTTCAAAAGATTAGATATACTTTGATTAGCAAAAATTGCACTTGTCTCAAAATATTTTCTTCCATATATGGAGAATAAAGATGAACCCTAGAGAAAGCACAAAAGCCTTTGAGAATGTTGCTGTCGAGGTCTGTAATGCCACATTTTGCTCTGTATAAGGCAAAGACTTTTCAGCTATTGACACCTCCAAACTGCCTTGTCCCACAGCAGGAGTGGCAGCTGTATCCTATCTTCCAGATGTTGACGTTTGAACAGTGCATTACATAAATGTCATGTGCCCTGTTCTTGTTTTTAGGAGAAGCCTGGTTTCATTTATTAACATGCAGACAACATGTATACTAGTCCTTCTCAATAGGGTACTGTCATTTATCGCTGTAAGAGTTCAGGCCACTAATTTCAAGCAGGCTCAGAGCAGATGCTGGAAATACAACACTGATTGACAATGTTCATGTTCAGATGTCCAAAACAATCACCAATTAACAGGAACACTTTGGCTGGAACTTTTGTCCACTGCCTTATACCTTCTGAAATTCGCCCATAGGCAATCTTCCCAGTAGCAGAAAACAGCACTATTCAGATATGGCTGGCGGCTAACGGGAACTGTGTTTCCATCTGTTACTAGGTCAGAAACACTCCACCCTGCATAGAATCATAGAACATCCTGTGTTGGAAGGGATCCATGTGCTCTCTGGTTTCCCTTTCCTGGTGTTGAGTGACTCAGTGCAGCTCGAGCAGGATCCCGAAGCACAGTGCTGTTTAACACCACAAGCAAAATGGGCACTGTAACCTCTGTGTGGCCTTGGAGCAGCATAGGAATTATTTCCTGCTCTCTGCAAGGGAAGATGCCTTCAGATTTTGTTAAATGATAACAAACAAGGAAAAGGAGGCCTCCCTGGCTTCAGCAATCCAATCCCTCCCACTGGGCTTTGCTAGCGATGGCAAAGTCACAGGTTTTATTTTCAGAACATGGTCATTTCTCATTTTGATATTTTAAAGTAAACAACTCTTGGTTCCCATGCATTATTCAAGTAGAGAGGAGTGGGTATACAGTGCATGCATAAGCAAACATCCAGAAAACCTCCTCAGACCACTTTAGCTATTGTTATCATTCTCTGCTCACTTCCTCCAATTATCTAACTTTTCAGACATTGTGCTGCATGTATACCCCACAGCCATGGGGTGAAGCAAGCGAGGGCTCTGTCTCTATGAGCTTCCTTGGGCAGCTCTTGCCCACAGGAGAAAAGAGGCAGTGCACAGATGTGGCCAGTATCACATTCAGACAGGAATAACCTGTTGGAAGTAGGTTTGTTTTTAAATCTTTCAACAGGAAAACATCCATTTCAGAGCAGAGAACTAATGATTTTTAAACAGCCTATCATACTCTTTTATCAACAGCATGTAAAGTCCTTCCTGGGGTTTGAATCTGCAAGTGGAAATGTTGAGGATATTCTTGTTACTGCCAAAACATTTACATGAAACTGCTATTTAGATCAAATTATCTTGAAACTGCAAAGCGTGCAGCGATTCCAAATTAGCCAACTTGGAGAGATTACTGCATATTGAAATTACACAGCAGAAGCCAGCAGAACAACAACATTGCTTTTGATTCACAAGAATGGCAAAAACAAGTCTTACAAGAATTCTTCTCCTTAAATGCACAACTGCAATGGATGCGAAAAGCTGTATTTAAAACAGTGTTTTACTATCAGAGAACTATTGCCTGACACGCTTTCAGGCAGGCTGACTAGATCTGGCTATTGTTTCCACAACACTTTGATAGAATTGGCACAGCTCAGAGAGAAAAGTGAGGTAGGAGGCACTGGGGTACGGAAGTGACACAGGAGCAAGCTAAAGCATAAAAGAGCTAAGACTATGAGTTTTAAATAATGTTACCACTGCTGTTCAATAGAGATTCTATTCGCTAATGCAAGAACAGTAAAGCATTATATGTATTCCTTCAATATGACATGTTTTATTGCATTACAAAATCTCTGCAGTTTAAGAATCATCTGTCTACTCTTTGATGAAAGGATACGCTGGCCTGGTGAGGCCTTGCATGGCCATAGGGTCACAGATAAGGCATCCCTCTTAGAACTATCTGATATGCTTCTCCAGGAAAGGGAAAAAATTCCAAGAAATAACCCTATTTGATGGAATTAAATCTTTTCAGAGATTGTACTTTTTCCCTTTTTTCTTTTGATACACATGCAATGGCAGCTATATTTGTACAACATGAAGAATGTGCACAAATGCACACAGCACACAAACAATTCAAAACTATTTGTAATACCTATGTTCTACCCCAGTCAGCTGAAGTGGATTGGTTTCTATTTTCCTTGAAAGAATTAAGGAATCTCTTGCAACATGAGATTTCCTTCATATGTCTTTAATTCAATGCATGACATTTTCATGCATGTCTTTTCAACATATGCATGCAAAGCCGGTGATCTCAGAATGCTTGAAATAGTCATGAAGAAGTTGCCTGCCATGTCACACCTCACTGTCCAGAGTACTTTTGATCTATCAGGTCTGGTGATGCGTCTGGCAACACCCACAATTAGAGAAGAACAAAATTCCCCATTCTCTTTTCTTACGATCTTCTGTTGATTCCAAGAGGAACGGCTAGATCTTCATGCTCCACCTCAAAAAAATGAAGTCTAACTTATGACTCTGATACAGTGGAGCAATTCAGCACCTAGTATAAAGCCTTAGATGAACTCTGGTGAGTACAGGAAGTGTGTGGGCAGTCTGAGTGACATGGGTACATGTGTAAATATTCTGCTGAATGGGGCTTCAAGTTGCATTTGGGAAAGCATGCAGTTAGATTAAAAAAAAAAAAAAAAAGAGCACAGTAATTCCTTTTATTTCCTTCAATTTTCAACATGTTTTAACTACGTATTTCTTAGAGTAGAGATGTGAAAAGCTGCACTACTGTAGATAAAATACATAAAATGTGATACATTAGAGATTTGGACATTAATTTCTCAGGGGATCCTTTTCAGTCTAGACTATAATGACATATCTTGCCAATTTGTTTGTCTGATCTCTCTGTGAACAAAACACTCGATACTATATGCAACACAGAGATCTCTGATAAGCTTGCTACTTCCTGCAGCACTCCATGTTCACAGTGAACTTTCTGAATATAATTTTTAGCTTTTGGTTTTATCTTTTGCCAATAACAGAAATTATCCAGTTGCTTTCAGAGAAGGTAAACTTACTCCATCTGTTTGCTATTCTATGTTAACACCAGGATGGATCATCAGCCAGTGAAATCTCTGTAGAAAAAAGGTGTTTAAATCCAGACCAGAAACCCAATGTTTTCAAAGTCACAGAAGGATCCCAAGAACTTATGACCAGTTGTGTGGAAGGATCCAACAAAGAACAGTGCATTAATGTATTCAGAGATCACCTACATACAGGAACCGATCCTGAATCTGTGTTGCTAGATGTATTCATAGTACAAAACATTATTGGAGAGATGCTCAATATCTTTCAGGAGGAGGGAGAGAGAAAGGCTGTGCCTTCCACGTGTGTTCAGTAGTTATCCAGTCATCCCAAGAAGACAGGCTTCGCTAAAGTTGCTGGGGATTTGGGGGGTTTATTTGTTTATTTATTTTCAAAATTATACTCTTCCTTAAAAAGGATCAGATTTTTTTCAAATTGTGCAGTTGCCACTAAATGATTATTCTACCTTTCCCAAACTTACCACTTTCTTTCAGTCTTACTCAACCATTTTCCACAAACACACTGGTAAAAATATGATTTAACTATTGCAGGATACTTCCTCAAAACATATGCAATAAATTAAATATTGAAACCTAAGCAACTGAAAATCTTTGAACATATTTGCTAATTTATCATTCCTGACTGTTTACTGACTGAATTATTATTTAGTTAATAATATTTCATTGCAACACCTATGTCCAAATGACAACAGGAAAATTTGAACAAGGAATTTTAGGTCAGGTCAGGTCTGGTCTAAAGCAAATACAAATAGGGAAGATTAGAACAAGATCGATGTACTGAGTACCAGACTCAGTCTTATAACCTATTTTTTCTGTCACTTAAGCTGGAATTCCTGTGCAGAGCAATCTTGCAGTGTTTTTAATGCATCACCCTGCCTTCAGGGGACTGCCTTTCAACTTACAAAAGTTAGAAGTGACCGAGTCCTGAGACCTTGGAGAGACAGGAGAAACATAGGTATCTCAAGAATGTGTAATATTTTGCAGTGTCGAAATTTTTCATAGTAAAATGTTGTAGGATATGTACATAAATTCACTGCTGTTTCCTTTGCATTGCAACCATTTTTCTCGTTTTCACCTTATGCCTTCATGCTTTTTCCAGTTCTAGACAATTCTTAACTTCAAAATCCATGGTTAAGACAAGGTGTTTGAGTTGCTACTGCTGTGCCAACATACTCTGAGTTTACCTTCTATGTGGTGCTTATACACTTCTGAAATGTCAGTTGACTGATCTTGCTCGTGACCTCAGACTAGTCCCTTTTTGGTAGCCCTTTACTTCAATACCAGCAAACTGGGAACTTCTGGATGTGGACCACTGGTAACAAAGCTGACTATGAGAAATAAAAAAGTATTTTCACCAGAAAGATTCCTGTAACATAGCTGATCTTCAGGGGGTAATGCTGATTCATTCATGGTACTTCTTGCAATGCTTTCATTGCTTTTTGGTTAAGAGCACAATGTAGCTGCGTATCAAGCCACAGGCATAATACAAGACAAAAGGCACATCTGTTTTTTCTGCTGGATTTAATTTTCCTCCTATTTATTACTGGGTTGACTCCATTGGCAATGAGTAGACAGAAAGAAGATTTTGCCATTTCAACTTCATTTGTAAAATTCATGCTGTTTTCTGAAAATATTAACTTCTACCACAAGAAGATAGATAAAATACTTTTCTCTAATTATTTTTATTAGTCCAGATATTTTGATTTGAAACAGGAAAGCAAAAATATTTGAAATTCAATTAAAATCAAGCTGAGAATAAGACAAATTCAGGAAAACTACCTCCTGTTTCTCCTATGGCTAAATAAAACCTTCTAAAAAGTTATTGGAACCACCTGTAGGAATAATCAGATCACAATTTTCTTCAGAAGGAGCCTCACAGTTCCCTTGCAGTTATGCCAATAACAGATGTGGATTACCCAATGTGACTGCAGCTAAATGGGGTACCCTGAGATTTAAACTACCTGTGAAGGGACTAAAAGTCACTTAGTTCTAGAGCTCTCCCCAAACCATGCAGCAAATTTTTGAAGCAAGTTCTATGCAAATCATGGTGATTCTCACTCTGTGGGGATAGTATGACAGCTAATACTGCTAAATTGAAATTAGCCTTGCTGAATTTGTCAGCTGCTAGTTTAAGGCTACGTGACTTGAAGTTCATCAAGACCAGGACAGTCATCAACAAGGCATGTCATCTCTATCTGGAATAGTTTATTTACACTAGCTTTCACGTATATTTAATGAATGAAGTTGCAGCAAAGCCATCAGCCATCTGTAAGCCACCCGTGGGAACCATTTTTCATATTTAGACATCCAGACCTAATTAGGTTGTCTTTCAGTGAGGAACCTATTAGAGTGTGCCAGTGGTTAATGTGACATTTGCTAAGCAATACCATTTCTGTTTGAAACATATGCAACAGTTGGAAAAAAAATATTTTTTCCAATACATCTCTAAATATTGCACTAATTCTGTCAACATAGTCTGCAAATGGGCAAAAACCTCAAATTCTGCAATGGTCTATAGGGGTAGCATTACATAGTTTTATGGAAAATCTGCAATTTAGACTACCTGCAGCCTAACTACTGTGGACCACATGGGTAATGTTAGAGGCTATAATCTGGAAAAAAAATATATATATATATAATATATAAATAAATTATATATATATATATTCATACTCCATTAAGAAGTTCTGTTTTGTTGCAGTCCCTGCCTTTCTCAAATGCAAAGTGAGATGTAGCAATCTTCTGTGGATCTTGTGGCGTTCTTTTTAGGATGTTTTTTATATTCTGTAACTTGTGCAATTACACAAAAGGCCTCCAGGCTTGTAACTACATTCTACCTTTTTATATAAAGCACCCAACTGCTGGGATGGCTGCCTTTCCTCATCTCTCTGGTGCCTTTTAGTTAGTTGGATATATTGACATAAATCCAGTAAGTATCACTGGTTTTCCTTTGCTGAGCCACCCACTCTCTGATGGATAAAGTTCTCTTTTACCACACTGGTGTGATCCAGTGAGTGCAGAGAGAGAGTTTGATGTACTCCCTTTTTTCAAAAGAGCAAAGTGTCTGGAGTGAGCCACTGTTTAAACTGTTACGTGATACATTGGTTTAATGGATAAATTCTTTAAGAAAGTCAAAGATCCCCGTCAAAAATGGCAGATAAAGAACCATGATGCACTAAGTTCCTTCCCAGAAAAGGGGCTTCATGAAATGTGTTACATAAAATAATCCTCTAACCCTGACCTTTGTTTTCTAACATTTTTCCAAGTTTATTAAATTTTACCCCTGCAAAACAAAACAAAACAACAAAGCACCTACTCCTCCAGTGACGTACATCTACAGAAATTAAAAGCCACTGTCTTCAAACACCCAGCTGTATAGATCACTAATCAATTCCCTTTCAAGCTAAAGAAAAATTTCTGTTAACCAATAACATTGTCTCATGACAGCATATTGGTAAAGTATCCTCTGTTTTCACTGTTCTGAAAAACTTTTGTTATTCTTTCTGGGGCTCTTCATTAAGAGCAAGACTTAATCCTCAGAATCATCGACCTCAGATACAGGTGCTCAGAGGTGACCTCAGCCACATTCCCACTCCTCTTTTCCAGGGGTAGTATTACTCTGAATAGGCTTTTGTCCACACTGCAACAGCCACTCGACATCAACAGCCACTTTAATGCAATTTTTGTCATTAAAATAGCAAGGTGTTTCGACACAGTAGTGTCATCAAGTGGTAGAGATATGTGGATTTTCTTTAGCAAGACTGCAATTTTGATTTGCTAGCAATGGCCTTTATGCATCCTTGCCTGTACCTAATATTGACAAACTAATGAATACCTCACACCCCTAAAAATGTGTCATAAACTTTCTTCCTCAGACTGATAGCAAGCGTCTAGTAAACTTGGTTTGTACTACAGATGCAAAGGAGTTTTTGTCAGACAGAAGTTCATTCCAAAGTATGGATTAACATTATCCACTACGAATTACCTAATTTTTTTTTTTTTTTTCAGTTGTGTGGAAAAAGAAACAAGGATTTTATTTTTTCCAAATCCCTCAGAAGAGACCTAAATGCTCATTGTCTAACTGAGATCACAGATTCAGACTGTTGTCCCATTGTCCGGCATGGGTGCATGCAATAGTCTGGCCTCATAAAACAGACGTTTAACCAAACAGAACCAATTAGCCCTTCATCGTTGCCCCTGTTCACAATAGAAAAAACAACTGATGTTCTCTTAACTTGAAACAATGGGAGGATATGCATGGGCTGTGCAACTCCTACAAGCAGAGTAACTCTTTCCAGAGGAGGACCGTGAGAAAGTAAAGCCTATAAATGCCCTTTCAGTGGATGAACTCCTGAACAGGCTTTTATAATGTGAACTCATCAGTCAGCTGTCTGCAGATGCACTTTTCTTTAGAAAATCTTAGTTCAAATGCAGCATGCCACTTTTTGGTGATAAACCATTCTGCTGAATAATATTCTGTCTCAGAATTGTATTCATCCCAGTATTGATTTATTCAGCAGCATCTTTTCCCTACAAAGCTCTTTTACATTCCTTACCATGCTTGCACTTCTTCCTAATGATCTCAGAATAGCAATGACCACCGATGGGAGTATGGCAAGAACTGAATGTTGTTTCTAACAAAAGCAGTGAGGCTTCATTTAAGATTAAGATGCTGAGAAAATTCAAGTGAAGAAGCCGATGAGCTCAGAAATTCAGCCCTTCCATATGAATCCAGTAATTTACTTTCTTTTGACTGTTTTCTGCTCCATCTAGCTGGGATGTTGCCATCACATATAACTGCTGGATATCCAGCTAGAGCTCCTGCTAGCATTGAGGCCCTGTCTCCTCCTTCAAAACTAGTATACAGCACTGTCTCACTTCTAAACCACAATGTTTTCCAAGCACCTTCAGGCAGGAGTTCACTGCTTGCAAGCATGAAACTCTCTGAACAAAGAGGTCTTCATTAATGGTAAAGCAAAGATATAATTAACTTTGGGGAAATCATTCAGAATAAATAAAATCATCTACTTCACTCAGTTCCTTTGGCAATTGTCCCTTGACTTTGTTGCCAATTGATGCTGAGAATTTCCTGTAGGCATGCATTCCTTCTGAGAATCATTTTTCCTTATCTATCTGCTAAATTTCCCTATAGTTTAGAGGTATTTGGACACTACAGTTCCAGAGCTCTTAATCCTGCTCAGGCAGACTAATTAGTATTCCGTTGTATTCTAAATTAGCTTCCTAAAGCCCTATCTAAAGGTTTAATTTCTGTTTCCTGGCTCAGTAAAGGAGTTTTCAGTGAAGATATCTCAGTTGTCCTGCTATTACCAATGGTCTGAGTGAAAAAAACTTCCTTTTGTTCAGCTCCATGACAACCATATTTCTCCATCATTATCTACTTGCAAAATCCTTTGTCAGAGCTCTTACAGAAAAGTCCTCCCAGCATAAAAGGCCAGGAAGAGTGGTAGGACATTGTCAATCATTTAATTGTAACTGATACGGTTAGATACAAGGAAAAAATATTTTACAATGAAGGTAGTGAAGCACTGCAACAGGTTACCTATTGTTGTGGTTGATGCCCTGTCCCTGGACACTTTCAAGGGGAGGCTGGATAAGGCCCTGGCCAACCTGATCTAGCTGTGGTGTTGCTGTTCATTGCAGGGGAGCTAGAACTAGATGGCCTTCAGAGATCCCCTCCAATGCTAAGGATTCTATGATTCTATGATTCATATGGTTAATTTCCCAAAATGCCACTGGAGGAGTGAAAGACCTTTTTTTTTTTTTTTTTTGTAACCAACAGACAGTATCAATGAGGCTCTATCTATCAGGATTATATGTCCATCTAGGTGAACAACTGAACAGACTGACTAGTTTTCTGGGCATTTCTCTCCTGCTCACCAATAGATGGGAGCAGAGATTTCTCTGCTTATGAAACTTTGAGGCTACACTGCTTGTAGTTTTTTGAAAAACTAGAAGGGCAAATAAATAAATAAAACCAAAAAACTAACATATAGCTAAATCATGTGTCCACAGGTAGAAGTATATTGTTTAGTTTAGTAGCACGGAAATTAGGTTTGCAATGGAAGTCAAATGGAAATCAGGAGTCAGCGCTCTTGAATTTTTAACCATGGAAATCTCTGTTTTGGTATCTAGAGCCAGTCAAAGGTATTTTGCACATTTCGAACCTCTCACTGTTATTTCTCAGATACAACTGTGTTTTGCTTGGATCCAGGTTTTTACAAACGCAAATAAACATGTCCTAAACTTCCATTCATTTTTCTTATGAGATCAAAGATGAAAATCCGTCCAGATGTAAACACCTAAGCCTATAATAAGATGATCAGTGAATAGTTTCTTGTACTATAAGCACTTGAAATACTGCACTGAGGGCACTCTGCACTTCTAACTTGTATAGCAGGAGCCAAGCATCTAACACAAACCAGACAAATAATTTCAGCAATTAGCTTGCAACATAGATCTCTAGTCTCTGACCTTTCTTGTTCATCAGAGGCAAGCCAGATGCTCTGTTAAACAGCACTAATCATGCCTGGCACTTCTCTAGAGCCAGAGACATCACAAATTGTTTCCTATTAGCAAGAGACTGTTTGCAAGAAGCAAATTCATGCATATTTTCCTTTCAACAGGTTGACTCAGCCATGAGGTGGAAAAATCTGGTCCATTTCTCTGCATCAGAGATGTGGACATGGAAGTGGAGTCTCTACAGAAGTAACAACTGTACAGTGCTATGCCGTGCTGCTTTTCACCCTCCTGAACTTAGCAGGTCCCTGCCTCAAAGGTCTACCTGCTGCACTACTCTTCATCCTGCACCTACTAAGCCAAAAGATATCAAGAAGATTAAGTAATCATTGTAGTAAAACCTAACTGCAGCTGACTGCCACCTACCAACCCATGTCTCAATTCTACAAAAAATTTCAGAATGTGAAGCAAAAAACTCGTCTCACAATAAAGGTGCTATCACTATTATCGTTTGTGCTGATCTATGCTGACATATTAAAGTCAGCAACAGTATAAAGTGAGTAGTAGTTTCTTTGGCTTTGTGGATTTTACATTTTTCTGAATTTAAAAGAATACTGGTAGCACAGCTCATTCCACAGTCGAATATCATGTATCTCCTTAGAAATAGCTTGTGTTGAGACACATGCTGGTCACAATTGTAGTCTGAGCTTTCCTGGTTGTTTTCACCTTTGCCAACAACAGATGTACTGAAAATTCCTCAAGGGAAAACATCACTCCTGGAGCCCTGTGTTTTGTGCATACCTTTGCACATGACAGAGTCCAAGCTTCCACTTTCTTCCTGTTTTACTTCATATTGTTCTCTACAAAGCTATTCCATGGCAAAAATATTGAGTAAACCTTGTTAAGGTTCCAGTATATAAACAGGGAGGTATTCTATCTATAATTCTGCCTTCTTCCTGTCAAATCTTCAGTCATTTCTTTGTTTTTCTTTCACTGACATGTTGTTGTTGTTGTTCATTTTGTTTTTAATTTAGGAAAACATTAAAAAGAAAGAGTTTAGGAAATTCAGTATGTGTTAGGACAGTTAAGTTAGAAGACTACTTGTTCAGTAACTAGGAGTTACAGTTGTAACTGTAACAGCTGAGACACCCGTCACTGATAAGGGCTTTGTATGGGCAAAACAATTCAATCCCCTATCCTTTACAGCTCCCAGGTCTGCTGACACACAGGGAAGGCTGACAGTGCTGTAAAGACCCATTCAGTGGTCTGCAGTGTTAAGCCTTGCTCTGCCAGCGGCATCCCATATGGGATCCATCACAAGAAGGGCTGCATGGGGAGGGGGAGGAACAGGACTGGGGGTTACTTAGGCAACGGTCATACCAGATCATAAATAGCAAATTGTTTTTGAGAAATGATTTGGTTTGAGATCTAGTGCTGAACAGGGATAAGAGAATATTGATTTTTCTTAATAGAAAAAATGGCAGAGACAAATAAGTTGAAACAAATAGGAGCACTATGTACATCCTCCCTCCCCATTTTAGGAGACCTCCCACATTTGTGATTTACAGCTGAAACTTTCACAGCAAAGCAGGAGACATGAGCTTCCATCAGTTTTAAGGAAAGTGCATCCAAGCTCCTGAAAAGATTCTAAACAAATTTCATCCCACAACTCATAGTTAAAATAGACAAAGGAGCAGCTCTAGTGTGTCATGCCATAGATGACAAAGTAGAGAAAATATACAGCAAGCATCACGTTTCTCTTTAATGTCTGTGTGTAATACAAGACTCTGAGGAGGATGCACACAATGCCACCTGTTTACAAGAAATGTTACCAGGCTGCTGAAAGGCAAATATGTTCACTGAGTGACTGCTGTATCTCTGCTTGAAAAACGGAAAGTGGTTGGTGTTGGCCAGGAACAAGATGACAGTGATCTGTGAGTCTTGCAGGAGACAGGGAAAACTGGAAGCGAAAAGATCATCTTTTTTAAAGGAAATTGGGCATGGAAAGCAGCCAGACACTACTGGAAAAGGGATCAATCCAGTATTTACTGTATTCAGCAAATAATTCTAGGAATAAAGAATGCGAGACTTTGGATCTGCTGCTACTTCTTCCAAGTCACCAGTCAGATTTAATTTCAGGGGTCACGGAAAAATAGGTATTTCCAGGCCTACAATCTATTGGGTGGGAGTTTTTTTTTTTTTTTTGAGCTCACACTTGGCAGTGCTTTTGTAATGCACTACTGCATTTATGTTCTCAGATCTGTCTGGATGGCAGCATCCTTCAGCATGACGCTTACTCATAACATGGTGCATCTGCCATGAGTTCCACATACTTTTCATTTTCTTCTTTAGCTTAAACCCCTAGGCCATTATTTCCTTCTGGCCCTGGTGAATCACAGGATATAAGACCATAATGTGGTTTGTTTTCTCTATCCTAGATGTCCTAGTGCCCTTTCTTTACTAACAGGCACAAAGAACACAAACCTCATTCTTACATGGCATTTGCTTAGAAAAACAGTTCACTCTTCACATAATTACAAGGAACAAGTGCTTTTTGAAGATAGCAAAGCTTCAGAAAAGATTGTCAGATTCAGAAAAGGTTTTAAGATACTGACAATTTCCATTCCATTTTAAAACAAACCCGTTCTTTGCAGTTTGCAATTATGAGATGTAAATATAAACTTAATTGCCTAACTGCAGAAGACATGGGTTTCTGATTGCATAATTCACAACAATTTACGAGAGCAAGCACTCCAGACAGGACCACAGCATGAGGTCTCCAACACCCCACAGCAGTTGCCTGATACTTTCTGAAGAAGAGAAGCAGATGAAACTGGCCAACAGAAGAGACATCACATCCACATGAGCAGTCTGCAGGATGTGGATGCCCACAGAAGTGCTCCTGGAGCCCCACCAGAGAGGAAACTATCAGTGTAAGTGGGTTGGATGAACTTTCTTGCCTCTGCCCAGGCCAGCTCTAAGCTCTCGTGCAGCCATGCACTGCCATCCAACTGGAAACCACAGACAGATAGCAGAGAGGTAAGGAGAAGCCTTCTACAGTAACATAGTGCTTCTCAGTAGTTGTGCAGGTACATTGAACCCACCCTCTGCAGTGAATGCTTACATAGCAGCACCAAAATCATTTCAGATTTTTGTTGTTGTTGTTGTTCTCCTTAGAATTTTCCAGGAGGAAATTCTAGTATTTATTCTGCAGTTTAGCGAAACTCATTCATTCTCCATTTTTTAAGATATATATATATATATATAACCACCTTTTCCATGAACTCAATTTTGTATGACCTTCCAGAGCTCCCATTTTGCCCAAGAATATGAGTATCTTGGCTTTGAATTGCATTTCCCAGTTTTTTTCACATCATTTACTTTACTGCAGGGCAATGATCTTTCCAGATCCCTTTCATAGCAGGGCTTCCCTGAAGTTAAAGTCAATTTTATTTATTTATTTTTTTTCTTTCCTTATGGCAGTATTCCTACTGATGCCATTGGCCTGAAGTAGCACAACTAGTATAGAAATTGCCAGTTCTGAAAAAAATTGAGAAGAGAAAAAGAAGGGAGATGACTGAATGCCAAGGAGGAGATTTTTGGAAGTTCAAATCTCTGACTTGTAATTTGGGCATGTTACTAATTTAGGAAAGCCACTTCTTCATTCTAGAAATAACCTCTACGTAAAACCAAACCCCAGCTCAACAGTGACTGCTGACTTTATGCTGACTATAATAGCAGCCTTTCAGAAATTGTAGTTTTTGTTACTAAGGATGTCAAAATTAAAATTAAAACCTTGTTCTGCAATAGGGAAGAGTTTTACACATTTTTAAACAGTCTTATACTATGTTGGGGGAAGGATTTTCAGCAAATAACTCATTAAAACATCAGATTAAGATGTTATAGTAATGTAAGATCATAATGAACCAGCTTCAGCTGATTAAGAATCAAGAATTAGCTACTTCCCTCCAATGAAATAAGCAGAAAAGCAAGTATATCCAGAGAGCTCCCCATGATAAGAAGAGACAATTTGCACAGGGGAGAAATATTTTACTTTCCATTCAGTAGAGAAAGGCAAAACGAGCAAGTTAACAAGTGCCCAAGTTAATGTTAGGTGAGCTGAATCCTGCCCTGGTTCTGTGGCACTTTTTGAATAATAATTTGTACTGAAATTATAAGTGGAAGTGTCAGCACTAAACTGGGATATAAGGCAAAGGACTGAAGACAGCTACCTTTGACACAGTGTAAAATGAAGCTTGTGGCTATCAGCAGCATGCTTATGTTCATGAAAAGAAAAAGAATCCACTTAATCATGTTCTTTTTTATATATATATATATATATAAACACGATCTATGAAACAGAGCCAATGTACAAAATTCAAACTCTGCAAAACCTCATGGTTTTTGCTGTGCTACAGTTTATTTAGCACTGCAGAGGAATATGGCTTCTATTACAAATCAAACATGTTTCAAAGGGCAGTGCTTTGCTCCAGACTGTTTACATTAATGCTGTAGATATTCTACCCGTGCTCCTCAACTCTCTCCCATGTCTTTTCAGATCGAGAAGTGAGTGATGTACAAAGGCTATGTGAAGGCAGTGTGAAGGTTCTGACCTGCCCTAACACCCAGCCCAGGGACTAGTGGGGTGGGATCTGTGTTCCCACCGGGATGTGCCGCTGGGCAGCACGAGTCCCTGCACAGGCCCCACAAAGGCATTCCTGCTGCTCTGCCAGGCAGCTGTGGGCACAGGGCCCAGGCTGTGATTTGTGGTGAGGAGATTTTGCTTTGACAGCCCAATGTCACTTTGTTTTTGCATAATCAGCCCTTTTTGTTATAATCTGCTGGCTTCAGATAACAGCGGTGAAAAATATTTCCAAGTAGAAGTGGCACCATGGGTAAGGACTGAGACAGAATACATTCAAATAAACCAAATATTTCTTGTTTCTCGTAATCACCTGCAATCAAGTGATGCAAGTGTTTGCTGATAGCTTGATCTGCAGGCAGGACAGAGCGACAGAGCATGGAGAGAGGGGTTCTGCTGTGCTTTAAACAAGCCTCTGGTTATGCCTTTCAAACACAGATCTGCTGACAGCGGAAAGTGAGATGAATATCCACAGCCTGAAGGGCTAGAGGGAAATTCATACAGCCCTGTACCCAGTTTTGTTCAGAGAAACTCTCCACCTGACTGAGCAGCAGGAGCAGGAGAGATCTCAGAGCTGGGAAAACAAGCAAGCTGCTCCTCATAAGCCACTGGCAGGATTTTTACAAGGAGCCTGATAGAGAGCTACAAGCAGTACTATTTTTTTATTTTTATTTTTTCCCAAAATCAAGAGTTAAGATTTTTGCAAGCAACACAAAGTAAACCCAGGCATTTAGGCTCATTCCTGAAACCCACCTGGTGGCTGATCCCAAAGCATGTCCCTAGCCACACTGTGTAAGCTTTGCCTCATGCTCACCTGGAGACTGCCATGAGTATAGCAGCATCACTGCCATAATACTGCTAATGGCACCACCTCCACAAAAGGGATGGTAATTAGCAAAGAAATGGCTATTGCTGCAGCTGGAAAGTAGACAAGCATTCTTTAGGATTTCAGTTCATTGCCTTGTTGTTGTCAAACCAGTGCCTGATGTTCCCAGACCCCACTCTGAGGCTGTTTCTTTCTTTCTTTTCTTCTTCCTCCTTTTTGCAGGGACTATGGCTTATTCGGATTCACTTTATTTCTTTCTTCTGAAGTGGCCATACGGCAGCCCCCCTGTTGCCAGGGATATGGTAAATGCATGCGACATCCTGCCACAGGAAACAATCAGGAGAACTACGTTCATGCCTGGTGCAATGGTGCAGCAGTCAGCAGTGCCAGGCTGAGAGTAGGACTCGCAAGCTGTGCAATTATAGAAGGGCTTCTCATTAATAGAAGTGTTTCTGGAAATAGTATTCAAGGGGAAAAGTACAGTTGTTGCTTGTAAATTGATTGCTCACAAAGATTTCATGTCCAAGCTCAAATCAGAGAATAAGGTAGAATTGACAAACATACCAGATTGATAAGAAATTAGCAGGCAATATTTTGGCATGGGAAATACTAGAATCTTTTTCTTTCTTGACCACAAAGAGCCTATTAGAAGATTAAGACCCTCCAGTTCTCGAAGATATAGCTGTTTTACTAAAATTTAATTACTGAGGAATAATATTTTGGGAACAAGAGAAAACACCTCTGTAGGATATGGAGCATGAGGGATAGATGGAAAGTTGCCTGTGTAAACACCTCAGCGACTCTGGGGTTAATTGTAGGAGCATTTGCATGCTTTATTGCCCATCTGTGTAGAATACAGCATGCAGCCATACACAGGAGTGATGTGCAAGGCAGGCCTGGGGGCTGTGCCACTGATCCAGAACAACAGATCTGTCCCATTGCAGCTGTGTTTTACTCAAGCAAGTTTAAATAACTTTAAATGATCAAATAGATAGAGGAGGGAGTCTCACTGAGGGTACTGAAGGGAAACTCAGGGCATAGTATCTGCATGTGTATTTCTAGGTTTGGGGTTTATTTAGCTCAGCATGTGGAATGTAGCTTCCCCACTATAAGTTTTATGTTATCAGTTTCTAGATCTCAGCAATTCAGGAATACTGAGAGCAGGTCCTGTGTGCTTCAGTTTCCTGGCCCAATCTGGCCTACACATGGGTACGGAATTGAAGGGCTTCATGTAAGGTACTGCTAGGAGCACTGTGTTCCTCAGCTCTGCTTTGATCACAAGCTGCAAACACCAGTAACACCTTCCCCAGAGAGCACAACTAATTAAATTAGTCTTAATTAATTAGTGTCAGTAAAGCAGATGTAGCAATTATGGTGGAAATAAGTAAATGTACATACTGTAAATTATTATTTTCTATGCAAAGATTTTTTCTGAAATCTCTAAGGCCATTTCCAATGTTGTTATTATTTTACAAGTTATTTACTGTAAATGTCTATACAATGTTTCTTCTGCAAAGGCTAAATGTGAGTCTGAAAAAAAAAACGAATTTGGAGCTACACCACACTGGTACTGTATAAAGTCTTTGGCAGCTTTAAAAAGCACGTGCCTCAGCAATGAAATCTACTGCCAGTCCATCCAAGAAATTTGGCAATTATAATGGATGTGCAAAGAATGAAACGTTCCAAACCCTGAAGGTACTGAGGACAACACAAACTTAATGTAACAGACACTGTAACAATGCACCATAATTGAAACAGGTAGATAGGGAAGTTTCTGAGGTGCCTTTCTAAGTGTCTTCAAAACATCAAAGACAAATAAAGTTGATGAGAAATTCTAGCTATAAAAGCAAGAGGGTATGTTTTGTGTACTAGGAGAAGCAGGCAAATTACTAAGAAAATACGAGTACTCCAGTTGAAAGATTAAATGCCAGGCCGTACCACGTTGAGGGCAATAACAGAACTGACACATCCTACAGAGACAGCCAGACAGGCATTGCTTTCCAGTCCACAACTCATCCATGAGAGTTTTATCTTTTTCTCTGTGATCTTTTTGCTCAGAGAGGATGGGATCTGGGGTCAAAAGAATGACAGTCAACCCACAGACATTTCAATAGATGCAACTGATCACACACAAGCTTAAATACAAGCAGTATAGTGCTGAATAGGTCTATAGGAAAACTCCTTGTTGTTCCAGCCTAGCCCATACTTGAACAGCCTTTCCAGGAAAAAAACATTTATGCAAGTTTGTCAGACAGTGAAACAATGACCTATTACCTGCCTTGGACCCTTTCTTACACTTCCATCACTTTTTTCAGATAATTTCCAAAATATCTTTATACATGAAAAGCTTAGAGCAAGTTGGCCAAAATTTGTCCACACGGGGAATACCAAAATGAGAACCAGTGGGGTGATATGGCTGCAGTCCCTGCTACTGGATCCACAATCAGCTGAACCACTTCCATCCTCTTGTCCTGTACATGCAACATAATTGTCCTGGTTGCTCCAAGAAAAGGCAGCAGCACTGATTTACTGCACTGTATAAATGTGTTTATAGCTTGGCACAAGCACGTTTATGCTCACGTTTTTCCAACATAGATTTCAAATAAGCCATTTGCTCAAATGAGTCTATTAACTTTAAAGTGCCTAAAGCTAGAACTGTATTATGGGAGGCAAGCTTTGGGGGATACAGCCCAAAACAGCTGGGAAGGGCTACTGGAGACCTTCACTGATTGATTTTTGAGTATCACTAGTGGGAAAGTAATTAAATAAGTAAAAGCAAGCAGCATACCCTTGTCTGATTGAGCTGCCTGTTACTTTGGCTGCACAGACCCACCTCATTTCTTCGGCTTGTTAGAACAGCTCTTGGTTTCAGCCAATATGAAACAAGAATACAGCCCATTCCTTCCTTTTCCAGTAACTTTGAATAGTCACATTGTACCAAGTCTCTGCTGGGGTACAAGGGGATCGGCAGCCCCACAAGCTGTTGGGGGGTCATGTCTCTGCATGGCACTGGATGCTGTCATGCCTAACATCAATTCTCATCCCAGCAGGGATAGTTAATCAAGCAGAAAGTTTTAGCAGACCCCTAAGCACAGCATGTAATTACCTATACCTGTTTCAGATGAGCTCCCTCCCGTTAAGGAATAATACAGTGTTCCAATTGCAAATAAAAATTTGACCTTATCTGGGAAAAAAAAGGAACACCTTCATACCCAATGAAAAAAAAAAAAGAATTTGAAAAGAACAGAATTAAATAAATGTAAATAAAATTTTGGATGAGCGCTGGAAGTAAAACAGTGTCTTAGCAAAATCTACTAAACTGTGGTACAATCTCCTAAGGAAAGTGAGTGGTGGAGTCCCAGGGACTAAAGAATCACAGTTGCTTCAGCAAAGCTTCAGGAAAGACATGCCTGGGGAACAGCCTGGGCTGGCTGTAGAAGTGCAGGAATGGGGCATGGCCATGAGTTATTGCTCAGACATTTGCAATGATGCAAGTACATTGTACATGGAAATCTACATGGAACATGCAGCTGTCCTGTATTAAAAGCTGTTCATATTTCCATTAAAAATAATGGGAATTTTGCAACTTAAAATAACATTAAACCATCAGGGGACAGTGAATCTGGCTGATATTTTTCTGTCTCATCCCCAGAAAATGATCCCTTGACAATTCTTCAGACTTTCAAGGACATTATTTTGACAGTTCTGCAAGCTAGAATCTGATTATTACTAGATATATCTTCTTTGAAATTCTGCTAAATAAAATAAAATAAAAAATCTAGTCTCCTCTTGTTTTACAGTTATTTAGTTATTTCTAATATCTAGCTCTAATAGGTACAGACAGGAAATGACACACAAAAGCAATGTATTTCTCTCTTTCTGGAGAAAAGAAAAATACACGCACTTGCTGTGGCATAAAAACTAGACACATTTCTGGTCTTTGTTTTGATTTTTTCCCAGCAAGTTCACTCATAGTTTCTGGTGGGTAATGAGAAAGTATCTCCTGATCTGTAGCTGTCTGGGGAATCCCTTTTCCAGTGGAGATTTTGAGCACAATATTATCACAAGTTATAGACTGATCTGGTAAAACATGGCAGCTCTGTGAATTGGGAACTGTTCCCTCTCCAGCCTGCCATCTATTACTAGGCAGTGTCTGCCCACTGTTTTTAGCAATGTGATGACTGAAATAAAAGTGTCTATGCACCAAAGTCAGGATGTGATGCCCCATTCCCTATGGAGCCTGACTCATGTTGCTTTCTGACAGCCATCTGAAAGAGCTGAAGACATTATGTAAGGATACTGTTTTTAATTAAAAATTATAATGGTCTCTTGTCATGCTGTGACACAAATTGGACTTGCAAACTTTAGCAGATCACCTAAGTTTGGGAAACAGTGTTTTCACTGCAATATTCATTGGATCATAGAAGATACCATATTGTATAGATGTTTGCTGAAATTAAAGGACTGTGACGAGGGAAAACTCACTGAACCTGTTTAATATGAGATTTAGACACTCAACTCCATGTAAGGAGCTGTTTACAGCTGAGTGCTCTGTCCTGGTGGAGCAAATCCTGAAACGACAAGCATGACACCATCTTCCCTGGAGAAATTCTTCTCAGACCTAGGCAGAACACCTGCTATATCTATGTAGGATTGCTTCACAGATACCCATACAAACCTCAATTTATCTTTTCAACACAGGATATAGAGACCCCTGCGTTTTGTCCAGCCACTTCGATCACAACGCTCACAGTCAACCAGCTCCTCCTTCAAGGCATCACCTATTAGACCTTGCTTACAGATTCATTTCAGTTTGTGTCTGAACACCACATTCCAGATATCCTGAAGGACTCAGAAAGAGACATGGAGCAACAAACAGCCAGGACTACTGACCTTCCTCTTCAGTTCATGTTGGCTTTTCCACTCACTGTAAACGTTTGCTTTCACCACACTAACCCTCTTTGCACCATAAACCTCTTCTACTGTTTCCCATGGTGTTTCATAGTACACACTTGAAAGGCTTAGGTTGCTGGACAAGTTGGGAGACAAAGATCTCACAAGATCTCTGCAGCCTGCTGGGGGAGCAGAGGGAAACTACTCTCTTGGTCCCACATCCTTTTATAGCTGTGAAGCTAATAGCTGAGATGTGTTGGTTATGCTTAAAAGAGCTCTGGAATTAAAGTGAAATTTCCTTTTGCGTTTGTTTGAAGATCAGAAAACTTGAGAGCAGGATATGATTTCTTTCAGTTTACCAAAAAATAAAAAAATAAAAAACAACAGTCAATTGGTGAAAATTTTTAACGCGTTACCTCTTACTCCAGAGAAAGGGAAGAAATTAGAAATTAGTAAGCTCTGTAAACTAGAAAGGACAGGCAGATCATAAAGATATGGCAGCCTTGAGTAATCAAAAGGAAAATGTGTCTTGATCAGCTGAATTGCCTTATGAAACACAAAAGCCAAAATGCTGTGATCTTCATGAAGTTTGTGCCTCCTGATAACATGTGGATACTCTTTGTATTCCTTTATTTGCAGAGAATCAAAGCAATGCCACAGTAAAGCATGGAATCAAGCTATAGGACATCCCTGCTATGCAAACAGATATCAGCAGATATCTGGTTGAACAAAAGTATCCATTTTTTCTTGTACACAATGTGAATTGTTATGATAGAAGCTAAATCTTTCATTTGCTCTTTATATTTTCTGCCTTTTCTTTAGTTTTGTTTCCCTCTCTTTTCTTCCTTTGCAACTGTCAAGGAAGCATCTGTGAGTTTTATTAAACAAATGTTACGCATTAAAAAACCACTGCTGTCTGCCAGAAAGGAAAATGGCATCTTATTTGAAAACAATAGGTAATTGTTATTGCTGCCTGTTGCAACTTACGCCCTTGAAAAATGATGATGACTTATTTAGTAGCAACTGATGCTGAAGAAAAGCACTGTAACTAAAGCAGAAAATTAACTGTTGCATTATCTTTGGGAAATAGAATACCTAGTTTCAAACAACATAATACAAATGCTCAGTCCATTTTATCTTAGATGCGTCTGCACTCACTTCAAAAAGAAAGAACAATGAATGTTTTCCATGGCCCTTTCATCTGCACATTTCAGAGTTACAGCCATTGAGTGTTCACCGTGGCCAAATGCCATGTATGTTCTAGACTAGAGCTGTGTGACAGACAGGACAAATTTCCTGTCCATCACTCATATTTCATATCACACACAGGACAGTGATGGGGACTCAAGTCTTGATTTACCATTGCCTCTATCCACACTGATTTTATTAGCAGGCCTTGTTCAAACATTACAACATCATCCTGGAGTATGCCTACAGATGCAACACTGATATATATCATGCCTATATTTTCACTATAAGTTGGTACCCTCAACATGTATATTGCTGATATACAGCAACTTCTGGGTTTTTGTTCTTTTTTGTTTCCATCTGATTTTTTGTTTTCTTTTTTATTTTACTTCTCTTATGTTGTTGTTGTTCTATTTACTTTGTTTTTTTTTGTTTGTTTGTTTTGTTTTGTTATGCTATGTATAATTCAGATTAGCACTGACAGATTGTTGCAAAGCAAATCAGAAGACCAAGAAGCATCAACAATAGCAGAAACCGCTTGCAAACCTGGCTTAACATTCTGCACATGGTCAAAGCCCCCACTTGGCAGGACTTCAGCCACTTTAGTTCACAGATAACTGCTGTTTATTCAACAAATATTTCATGCTCTGGGATCTAAATTTCCCCTCCCACTTTAGAGAAAACATATGAAAATAATTGTATGATTTTATAAAAACTGGATAATATAGCACATAATGAATTGCAGGGACTAGTGTAAAGCTCTTATCCATGCTATTCATTCAAGTGGGTTAGGACCATAATTCAGAAGAGGTGAAAGCTCCAATCCCAGCAGAAGTTAGTTTTTAATTACAAAACCAGCAACATAGCCAGTATTCACAGGATAATAAAACCCTGAAAGAAGCTGTAAGAGTTTTAGCCATACTTCTGCACCTCGTACTTATCATCCGGTTATTACAGGTATCCTTTTAAAAAGTCTAGCAAACTTTCTCATATATATTTTTTTTAAGTTACAACTTAATTCATAATCTTAACTCCTTTAAATTCTAATTTTTTTTTTTTTTTAATAAAATCTGACCTTGGAATGATGTAATTTTTCTTATGAGCTGATCAAATCTTTGAAATTCCAAAATGTGGTTAAGTGAAATGCTCCCATTTCTTTCTTCCCTCCAGCTCCAATAAACTGATTCCCAAGGTGATTATGTTTCATTATTTTCCTAGCGATAGTATCGAATCACTTCTTTCTTAGGGCAAAAACTGTCCAATGAGGCCCAAAAAGTTTTGCACACAAAACATATGAACAATGTTCTGCAGGCTGAAGTCTCAGAGGAATATTTTCTTAGGAAAGGCAGTGGGCATCCCCTGGGCAGAATTGAGGTGCATCAGCTGAGCAGAAAAAGTCACCTTTGCTTTTGATACTGCAGCCTTGAAAAAGGGGAATCTCTCTGATACTGGACTCCAAGGGTATACCACAGAGGCTGCAGTGTGCTTCTCACTGAGACTTCAGTGGTACACTATCTGGCCATGCCAGATTTCAGGAGCCTGAAAGCCAAGATCTTAGGCTTTCCTTGGCAAGAAAAGAAGCTAATGCATCCATCATGTATAAAAATTGGCTGTGAAGAATATGCCAGTGCCGTCTCACTGGTGAGAAATTTCAATATTTGCAGTACAGCAGTTGATGTCATTACACCATTCAGAAGGTAATTGAAACCGGTGCAGAGCTTTTCCTTATTAAGACTGATCTACCATTACTAGAGCATAAAGACAGCTAAAACCTGTAGCCGAAGGATTCCTACTTGTTTGCAGCCAGGGATACAGACCCCTTCCTGGGCACTCAACATACCACATATCACAGGCTACCTACAGGTATGCAGGCAGCATGGGTATCACTGGGAAAAGCTCCATTTCCCATCTTCTCCAATAAATTGATGAAACAGAGATTTTATCCTCAGTGTACAAAGTACTTTGCAGAGGTCCAATAAAGACACCTCATCACCTCTGCTGTAACACCTCATATCTCCTTGTTAGCTCTTCCCTTTTTATGGTCTTCCAGGTAAAAAGGTTCACCCTGCTTAAATATCCCTAAGGTAACCAGCAAGGAAATATCAAAGCATACAAGAAAACACTTGAATATTAAAACAGATGCATGTGTTCACCTTGGGGATAAGTGAGCTATGATACAGGGTTTGACTCTGCTCCAGTTTCACTTAATGGCAAGGCAAAGCGGTCCCAGCTTAGCAGAAGATTTCTGAATTCACTCCAGGCTCGAGGAGAGCAGCATTTGTTCAAGGATTATCATCAGGCCCCTCACCACTGTGTTTTCACCTTCTCCAAGTGGGTTAGGTCTCATTGGCAATTCCCTGGACACATATTTTCGTGTTTGACCTTGTATCTCCAGTGTAATGTATCCACCTACCTCACCCACAGTCTTCATATTGACTGTTTCCTTTTATTTGAAACACAAATGATGTAACATGTACTAGCCATGTCTGCTTTTTTTTTTTTTTAACCTTGTTTTTGACTTACAGCTATCAAGTAATCCCCAGTTTTTGTTCCTGCGTTCACTTCACTGCTTTTATGAAATTGCCTCAGCAAAGGGTGACTGGTAAGGGCTGAACTTTCTGTCACCCTCAGCTGCTCCAATCTGAATTTTTAAAATCCCCCTGGGCAGAACAAATACAGAAGGCATTACTGACAATTTTCAAATCATTCACGATTTTTCATGTGTAAAAAGTGAGAAAGCCAGAATTTTATCTGAACCTGATCCAACCGCTCTGAAAATTTCTGAAGGCTTTGTGTATGCAGAGTCTTCTTACCCTTCCTGTGAAGGAGGGGACAACTCTGGGTGATGGCCACAGCACCGCTCACAAGAACCTAACATAGTCTCCTGACCCATTGGCAGAAGCCATCCCAGGGCTAAATAAATTGATAACCAATTACTACATGTCTACTCAATTATAATAGACACAATGTGGGGCTACAGATAGTTTGTGGTGCCTGCCAAAGCAGCGGGTGTCCCTCAATATCTTATTTTGAAAACTTATACATTTCTAACATGTCATCAAATATTTAATGACCTGATTTTGGGAACAGAATCCACAGGGTCAAGTAAGGATTAAAAGTGAGACAAATGAAGACATCACACAAAAAGCAGCTGAACAGTGAGCTCCCAAGGCATTGGAAGTGTATTAGAAGGTATTAGAAGTGACAGAAATTCAAGTCTGAAAGACAGTGTCTGAGAAAGGCAGCAAAGAGCCAAGAGTAAAGGGCTACCTTGACAAGAAAAGACCTGGCACATTTTGGGTCTGCTGTGGTTAAAAAATGAGTAAAAAGAAAAAGAAAAAAAACAAAAACAAGTTATTTAAGTATAAGCATGTTAAATAACTGGCATCTTTCCTGAAAACTTGTAAAATGAGTTGTAGCTCCACACATGTTGGCTGGGTTACAGTATCCTGTAAAATTAGACATCTCTAATGGGAGCGCTGACAAGCTCCTCACTGTAGCAACAAAGTGGTACCCACTCACAAAATGAAGCAAAGCTCCTGGGAAGTAATTAAAGAACATTTTGGTCAGCTTGTGATGCAAATGTGATTTTTTCAGGTTACACAGAAATAAAGTGGAAACCCACAGAATATCAGCAACAAGGACTAAAGTAACAAGGCTGACTGATGTTCGTCCAAATGGGCTTGAAAAGAAAAGATGGGAGGAGATAGGAGAGTTCAGAGAAATGGTTCAGGAAACATTCTCTCCCTCTGTTTTCAATTTTTGTATTTTTACAATCTGCTGATGGAGACAAAACTAACTCACCTTTTCACTAATCTTAATTCCCTCTCCTTCTAGAAAAAACACACTAATTATTACATTGGATTCACATTTTTCTGGTGTAAAACCTTGTTAAAGAACATCATTTGCATATTGAAATATGCTATTTTTCTTCAGTTATATTCTGTCAAGCCAAGCCTTTTTACATTATTTTTAATGATGTTACACATAGTTCATTATGTAGACCATCTCCAGTTCCAATTTCTATGAATTAAATTTAAGCAATTTCAGCAAAATCAGTGGAGACTGCTGAGTTTTCAACTGGTTTATCTCGAACAAGAATATTGTTTATATGTAATCTAGCTCCCCAGGTTAACAAATGACTCTATGAAATTTAGAAAAGCATTCCCTCCAGCTAAACACAATGCATGCTATTTTCTGCTCAAAGACTTGTAAAACCAGGAGGCATACAGGGAGGAGGAGCCAAGTCTTTGTTGTCTCTTTTGTCCTTGAAGGGCTTCAGTCACTCCCTTCCCAAGTATTACTCAGACATAATTCCCTAAAGGAGAGTTTGGAGAATTTCTGAAGGAAATATATCAGGACAATTAAGCTCTATGATGTTATTGTTCCTCTAATTCAAAGGCAGAAGGCTGAAAAGTTAAAAGGTGTAAAGTAGATACAGACACAAGGTGTGAAGTGAGTAAAGTAATTTTAAGTCACTTCTATCACTTTTTTTTTATGTACTGATGTTTAAAACAGCACTGGTTAACAACAGCGTTGATTAACAACACAGCATATTTTCTACTGTACCCTAGAATTTCTAATTAGTTCTTAACCAACTTGAGTGGTGTATTCAACGTTTAAATAAACTCTGCTGATAAATGGGGAAGCCCAAATGTTGGCTGCATGAATATTCTTGTAATTCTGTTCTGGAAACAGAAGCTTGATTGAGTGTTTTCTATTTAATGAACTACTGTGAGAGAAGTTTTATCACGTGATAAAGGTGTAACCCAGCAATGTGTCAGTAAATAGCCCTTCCTCTGACCATCAGCACTTTAAGAAGCAGGTATCTGAATGAAATCAGATTCCTGAGGAGTCTGGCACCAGACATACCAGAAAGTGAGAGAGGCATGAAACCTTGTCATATGCCATGACCAAGATAAAGGATTTTTTTTCCTTTTTTTTTTTTTTTTTTTTTTT
>VXAB01004892.1:47751-128734 GCA_013399175.1 Odontophorus gujanensis
TTTTTTTTTTTTTTTACCTAGGCTGGGTTTGTGGTTAATATTCTGCTCTTATGCTTAGCTTATTAAAGCCCAAATGCGCTTTTGTTTATGACCTGGTTCTTGTTACACACATGCAGCTAACTGCTCAAGTTGTATGTTCACCTCTGGTATGAAATGGAGGTGAGCTGAAGTACTAGAGATAAGAGCTTTGTTTTCAACATGGAACAAACAGACAAACAAAATATCAGAACAAATATATCCATATACATATTTACAATTATGGAATATCTATATCAATACATATCTATTTATTTTTTTTTTGAGAAAAAAACCTTAAATGATAAATTCCTTATGTGATGGGATAGGGTTATATAGATACAGATGGTTAAAAGGTTCCAAGATTATTTAGGTTTTATCTAACTTTTTCTGTATTTCATTAAGTTAGTTGGAAATATAGCTGAACAACAGCATTTAATTTTGCAACACATGGCAATAGTCATAGCTTAATTAAATACTTCACAATCAATCTTTAATCATAACACACACACCGAAAAATAAAATAAAATAAAAGTCCCTTACCATCCTTAGAAAATTTCTTGGAAAAGAAAAGAAGGCTCTGTTATGACATATGACATCTTTTTTTTGCAAAAATTAATACACAGCTCTAATATCACGTGTTAAAAAATACTGTGTTTTTTACACAATGCATTTAAAAACACCTCCAGAAGCAACCAGTATACAACTCAAACTGTGATTTCTCAAACAATTTTCTTAATAGTTAACTTATAAGTTGGAAATTTGTGGAATACAACTAATAAAAAAGTAATTGAGAATGCTTGCTGCACTGAGATGTGTCTCCACCAGCGCACAGATAAATAAACATGGGTGTCAGTTTGTTGAAATAAGCACCCATTTTAGCTAGAGTAAGGAATGAAGCCGTAGATTTAGTTGCTGTAAAGATCATGTAAACTTGTTTTTTTCTCATTTCTAGATTCCATCCAGAATGATCCTGTTGAGATACTTGTATACTGTATACAAAAAAAAGTTTTATTTTTGCACCCATCATCACAAAAGAAATCTATAGAAGTTACTATACGCTGATACTTTCATGTGCTTAGAAGCCATCATCTAGCAAGTGAACAAAGATTATATTTGCAAATAATTTTGCTTTTATCTTGACCAAATTTTCTGCTTGCAGTATTTGTGATAATCTTAATTTCATGCAAGCAGGCTGAAGGAGGTGTGTAGGGGACTCCACTGGCAAAAGCATGGCAACACATCAGAACAGTAATCTATTTGTTCATCTTTTTCTGTTGCATATTTGGAAAGGTCAAACTCAAAACTGCCAAGATATGATATTCCTCTAAGAGGAAGAAAATGGTTTATGTATCTCAGCTTTACCAAAAAACTATGGAAACAAGAGCTTCATTTTGTGAATAAAGATGTAGGCACAAAAACTGCATCAAGGAGGGTGAAGACCACCCTTGGGCAGCGTGTTTAGGAGGAAAGTGGTGAAAGGCTGGGGGTTGGCTTTGTTGTGTGGAACATTTGGGTGTGTATAACAGGCCTGTCTAAACAGAATTGGTGTGTCTGATGGCTGATCCAATATTCCAAGGAGGTCCTCTATTCAGAACTTGTTTTCCTTCCACAGTTACCCTACTCTGTGTACTGTGCTAGATTATACTGGTTTCGTAAGTGGTAGTCACAGTTACTGTCCATCTGGATATGTTTTGAGGCTCTATAAAGTTTTAACAACTGTAAAGGGGAAAAAATAATGAAGTATGCAGCCAGTCTGAAGTGGTTATCTAGAGACTTAACCTACTGTTGCCAGGAACACACAAAGGACACTTCATGTTCCGTGTAAAATGTAGTCAGATCTGTAGTCTTAATAATACAGCAAGAAGCGTTCTCTTGTGATGGAAGAGATTATATTCTTATATTTTTAACCTCTTAATGCATGAAAATAGTTACAATAATAAAATTAAATTCATAGTTACGCATTTCAACATCTATCTAACAATCTAAATTCAGGGCATGTGTAGCTGAACCACATACTTGATTAAATCTAGCACTTATCTTATTGTACTCTTTTTAATAAGCAAGATTTATGCTTCTCAGTGTCCTTTTAATAAGATTTTGGCTTGTGAGAATTTATTCACATGCTATTCATTATGGAATGCCAATCAGTTCTCAAAATCATTGTACACACTTGTTTCCTCACATGTAAAAAGTTCTCTATTTTGGATTTTTCATCACTTAATTCTTTTATTTAACATGAATCTACAGGATGAGTTTAAATTATGTGTATTTTCATGACAAAAGACAGTGGTTAATAATGAAATAAATTTGATATATGCAGTCAGACTGTACCAGTCAATATTTGGAAAAAAAATTATACAGCTTGAATAGATTTCTATTTACTAGTATTTGGTACTTGGTGCAATTCCACATGTCAACGTAATTCCAGGTGCTCCTGATATTTTCAGCAAATGTTGCATTAAGTTCTCAGACTTAACTGGGTAAGGAATGAAATCCCAAACCCACAGAGGTGACATTTCCCAACAGAATGACAAGTGTCTTATAATAAGTGGCAAGAAAGATGTATAAATGTTCACTTTTGTAAGAAGTATATGCACAGAGAAACATTTTGCAAATGCACCTACTACATTAGTAACTTGCAAATCTAGATGAAGTATGCTTCCCCTTTGGGAAAATAAAGAAACACTGTCATAGGCTAAAGTACCCTTTCAACCTTGAACTCTTATCTCTGTGATGACAGAGGATCTGTTTTCAAATGTCTCACTTGTCAAGACATGGTTCTGTAAATAAACTGCTCAGGTGCACATTGTGAAGTTCTGGAGTAGGCCTTTTTAAGTCAGTGAGAATTAGACAGATCATCTTCCCATTTAAAAAGCAGGATCATGCTTGTATCAGGTTCAAAGGGAGAAATCAGGGCATTAGGACTGTGACTCTGCAAACTACTGCCTTCACAGCAAAACGGAATCCACTACTTGACTGATTTCCTTAGCTATATCCTGTTTCATCATGATAGCATGTCCAACTGGATCTGGAAGCTGAGCCTACACCGTCTTCGCTCATAGAGTGGTGCAAAAGACCACAGCACGTGCCAGGGAGAATCCCCATTGTGCAAGCTTCCTCTCAGCTCCAAGTTGCACTATCTCCAGGCTGGCTTTCCTTTTGCTCCTGATGTTTTGATGAATACATAGGAGAAGAGAAGCCAAATCACACAAAACTGTCTTGTTCTGATGTATTAGACAGTTACATTTAGTCTCCTGAGCAAAACAATACCTGAGCTGAGAATACTGCTAGAGCTCCTCACACAGCAGCTGAAATCATGTTGGCAACTGCAAGTGTGATTTAAGCCTCTCTTGTTCAATATGCATCTTTCTGGCAATTTATCCCTCGGTTATCCCAGCTAGACCAATATATTTTTTTTCTTTGCCATTTGTAAGAGAAGATTAAACCTTGTCGGGTTGGAGAGAATCTCTCCTGCTAGGGGAGGGAAAAAAAGTGCTCTAAGACTATCATAAGGCAGAGATGATGTCAGAACAGTGAAGGTTTTTCCTGTGGCTCTCTAGTACCCATCTGTAATAAATTCATACGAGGGTTTGGAGGATATAAAGGCCTCAGCTAACCAGCAGGATCAGGAGGTTAGAAAACTGTACAGTATGGTTAACAGCCAATCTTTGTTTTATCTATCCTGACAGGTTCTGCTGTATTATACAGGTATTTATTTTTCTAAGGCAATATTATAAATCATTGTCATGTCATCAGCATTCCCACAGATTTCTAAAGCATTCCTTTACCTGTCAAAGTTCCCATCAGATCCACAGACTCAGGTTTCTGTATAAGCTACTCTCTAAACAGGGCACACAGCACCCTCACTCAGAGAGACATTGTAAGAAAGAAGCTGGCCCCAAGAGTTACAGCTTAAGGATGCTACGAGACTTCTATTAAGACCACCTCTAGCAATAGTTCATATTAATCATGGAAAAATAAGCCAATATTTTACTTAAACAAAAGCTTTACTTCCATTCATTATTCACTTCAGAAAGACTAATCAATTAATTCAGCTAGTAAGATAATACATTAATGTACAACTTGTGGCATACTGCCTTCAATCTAAATGATTCATGCATCTACAAATTAAAAACAGTTTAATCCTCCCAGTTAAACAAGACCTACGGGTTCAGTTTTATATATAGTGGAACCATGATTATGACTTTTTGCCTAAGGCCAAATTACGAATTCTCTGTCAGGCCCCTGGAGTAAGGTGAGAGACCATCACTGGCCTTCATAGGACCACCTTCCAGCTGAGAACAACTGGACTGTGACATGTGCTTGCCATGCCTCCTCATGTGCCTTATTGTCCAGCCCAATGCCTTCACCTTACTTTTCTTTTAGGTGAATGAATCTCAAGAAATTTAACTGTGAGACAGAATTAAGTTCAGTCATTATTCTGTGAGAATCATACTCACTTCCAGGAGCTGAAATTATTGACTCTACCAGCTAGCAACATGATTGAAGTCTTGATAATAGGAAATGGTATCTCAGATGCTAGGGTTACCAGTGTCACACAATGTTGCTTACTCAGTACCACAGTAATGCTGCAATGCTGTTGTGTTGCCTTGCTTTGCTTTGATATAAAGGTTACAAGATCAAAACTAGGTCCATGCTAAATGATTTGAAGTAAAACAGGTCCTTTATTTTCAGACTATCTCAAGGGCTTTTGGAAGCCGGAGGAAATCAAGTGACAGCAAATGGATCTAAGAGGGCCTGACCTAAGGATAGGGTTAAGTGGTGTAATAATCTCCATTCTGAACTTGATGCTGTATAGCAGCTTCCCTAACGTGCTTGGTCACAAGGTGAACCACTCTGAGCCAACCTCACAGATTTTCTGCTCAAATCACTTAAAGTTTAGGGTTCTTTCAAACACAGGAACTCCCACCTAAAACACCTTCCTTTCTACCTACTAAGGAGTACTTTCCCTTCAGGCTATACTCACTGACAATCTCACATTTCTCATTCACTTCAGTGCACTGCCCTTTATTTAGTGTTCTGATATTTGCTCCCAAAACCTGCTTTTCAGATGCAAAAATTCAATGGAGAGTGCTAAAGATGACATACGCATACCATGGAAGCCCTCTCTGAGCATTTACTTTTGTTCTATATAAATTTTCTAAATCTAAAATATTTCTTAGATTGTAGACTTTCTTCTTTGAGAATCAAAAAGTTAATGCATGAGTTCCCTTTGTTTGTCGTTGTTGTTACAGAAGAGAACAACATGGCTGATGAATAGTTTCTTTTTAGATACTGTTGGATGGACAAAATGATCAGATTTTTTGTTCCTTTTTTTTTTTTTTTTTTTTTTTACTGTCTTCTTTGAAAGAAAGATAAAGCTAGTTAATGAATTGCAGAGTTTAACAACATGCTTGTTGTTAAGACCAGCAAAGGCAACACTCTCCACAGACCTCATTAAGGGAAAATGTCTCAATGTTCTGCTCTCAGAGACATTACACATCTTCCCTTTGCAGGAAAAAAAAGCTGAGCTAATTTTGGGATTTCTCTGAAGTAAGAAAGAGACTCTAAGCTAAGACAAGAATCCATGAGGAATTATTCCCTGATGGCTTGGGAAGAATTTGTTTCTGACAAGTTCCAGCTCAACCCAACCATACTCTTGAGGTACAACTGTGTTAGAGAAGGGTTTTTTTGTGTGTGTGTTTCATTTTGCTTTTTTTTTTTTTTTTTTTTTTTTTTTAATCTTGGAAGGATAACACCAGCTTACTTTATTTCAGTATGTAGAGAAGAAAGAGTCATCTGATAAGAAACAGGAATCAGGTAAAAAGGCTTACTGTGCTGGAGATAGAAAATGAAGAAAATTCTACTCGTGCCTCACATAGAGCAGTACACAACAAAGGGGACAGATTTAAAATCAGTTAAGAATGATGTATAGAGATAAATAAAAAAAGCCGCACTGTCATGCTAGCTAAATATACTATCTGAAATTTCATAAGATTGGGATATGGTACTGATAGCAAGATCAGTCAAAAGGCACACAGAGGTAGAAGACCAACATTTGGAATGATGACATAGATGGGCTACCATCTCAACTAGAAAAAATAAATGGATCTTGAATAGTATAACAGAAACAAAGCGCAGAAAAACAGAAACAAACTGTTTCATACAGTATTGGGGAACAGATTCATATAAATAGGCAAGTAGGCAGCCACTGAAACCTGGAAGGAATTAAAAAATGGAATACAAACAACCATTCTAAGGAAGTTACTAAATTCATAAATAGGACAGATAGAATACTAGCAAATGATTTTACAAACAGTGACTGCAGCAATCAAGCTGTTCACTGTATTCGCAACAAATGGGCACAGATATTATGCGTTGACTCGTCTATGGGCAATAGGATAAGAACGCAAGTACGATCAAAAGTTTGAGTCAGACTTACAACATCCATTTAAAATCAAAGTGTTTGTAAGCACGACAGAAATAAGGGAGTGGACTTGGAAGTGAGTGCAAGTTGTTTACATCATAAGCATTGAAGATAATATGATTGTTCTGTTTGAATTCTGAAAAGACATCTGAATAATCTATCATCTCAGCAAATTGTTCCAGAAAACTTATTCTTCTTTCCGAAAGAAGTCATGTGCTTTCTCAAGCAAACAGCTGAGCTACGATCCCACAATAACAAGGGATTTCTGTCTGTTAGCGTTCTCCAGCAAGGTTTGCTTTTCACTTAATCTAGACCATAGCCCAGGTTGTCAGGACACATTCTTTCAGCTCTTGAAATCCCTTGTTTAGCCTATTGAGTTGGCCAAGGGAATCACTACAATAATACACTTTGAGAATTTTGTCAAGCCTCACAAGGTCAACATATCTTCAGTTGGACTGGTTTCTTTGCATCCATGAAAAACACTATGGTGCAGAGAAATCACATGTATCCCAGTCCATAAGATGGTTAAAATTCAGGTGCTAATGTATGATCATTAGGCCTTCAGATTAACACAGCAGTTTGGGAGGAAAAAAAAAAAAAGATTTTTTGCGTTTTATTTGTCTTTTACTGTGCTAAGAAGTCCTAGGAGGAGCTCAAAACTCTAACCCATTGTTAGTGTTCATTCCCTTAAGCACACTTTCTGTTCAATACTTGAAAAACCTTAACTTTGCTCTTCAAAGTAGTCACAAAAACCACTGATTTACCCCATCATAGGTGTCAGAGATGTACAAAAGTGCAATATTCTTTTTTGTTGAAATAGCTTTCAACATTTTTTTCCATTTACACAAGCATGTATGTGTATTAAACCAAAGATTCTTGGAGATAAAATAACACTTTAGAAAACAACAAAGTAAAAGGAATAATGAAAGGAAGTATTAATCTGGCTTAAAAACTGAAGGTGATGAAAAAAAATTAAATTATCCCATTCCTACATCTAAGAACTTCGATTATAAGCTTTACAGTATTACATAACCATAGCAAAAATTGAAAAAAAGAACAAACTCCAAGACAATATTAATGAAACAATGAGAAACTTAGCAGAAAGGTTAATGAAATATTGGTAATGATTAATGGCATAATGAATCACTCTATATAACTTTACAGAAAGAAAATATCCAAATTACCCCATCTTTAATAATCATATTCCCAATGTCGGCAGATGAGGAACTTAAAATGTATGTACAAGAATGGAAATGGTTATAAAAGATCAGAGGCTTTCAAAATTCACTGTGTACTGGGTCTAGTGAATGTAATGCCAAGAGTAATATATGAAATCTGATCTGACAGTTCCACAATTTTCCTTTGTTTGAGGAGATCCCCTTGCAATGAAAGCCTACAACATCATGCCAAAACTGAAAGAAACAGTGGAAAGGATTCAACGATAACTACCACTAGTCCATTTCTCACTGGCAAAATATAAAACGAAGAATTAATTACATTAGGAAATCCAAAGGAACATGGTTTAGATTAAAGGACACTTTTTAAAGCAGTCAGCTGGAAGGCTGATATAGTACTGCTCATGCAGATGTTTGGAAAGTATTTCATAAACTCTAATTTTGGAGAGTGTTTCTAAAGGCTGTTGCTCTTCCACTGCTCTATGCCATCTCCAATTTATCTTATGCGTAAAATAGAAACTACAGCTTCTAGTTAAATAGGACAGGCAATTAAAAACAAACAAAAAGACAACACAATAGAACATGAGATGTTACAGTCCATATTCTGCAGATCCAGAATCTATAATAGGTTGGCAGGTCCCTTTTTATCAATGAGCTACAGAGTAATAGCCTATCTGTTAAAACAAGGAGGTTTAATTCAGTCCTTTGGTTCATATTGGCTTCATATGAAACACTGCACAAAGCAGTAAATTGCTACACTGAAATTAAGGAGTTCAGACCTGTCCATGTGGCTTATCTTGAACAGTCCAGCTCTATGTTGCTCTCTGGGTAGTCATGGTCATCTGCCTATGGAGGTAACAGTTCCATCTGATCTCAGTGTCTCAGCCCATCTCCACTGGCAGTTTCTGATATATTAAGAGTTCCACAGCATTCCATAAACATCAGACACACAAACAGGTTACTTAAGAAGTGAAGTAGAGGAGTACAGCAGCACATCTGACCTACATTTAACAATCATAAGTGGCTTTAAGATTCCTAAAATCAAGGTACACCAAGGCAAAAACTGAAAGTTCAGTCAGAAGATAAAGCAGTTCTATGTCTGCTCCTCATCTGGTTACAAGTACCACAGTATCTGTCCTCAGATATGCTCCATTCTCAAAGCAAAAGAAATGAGAATGAAAAGGGCTTGATATTGACCTCCACAACATAACAGTATTAATTCAGTATTGCACAAATCAGAGGAAATGGCAGCATCCTTGGAGCTGACCCAGTCTGCTAGTCATTCTTTATGCCCCAATGACTTTTAGTGATAGATGAGGACAAAGCATCTTGCAGTGTTAATAGCTGTGCACTTGTAGAGATGTGAAGGAGCTCAGAGTTTGGCTTGGGGGGCTGGGAGGACACCCCTGGAACCTTTGCCAGAGATGGCAGATATGCAGGGAGGAAGCAGAGGTACAAAGCAGTGTGGAGTCAGCAGCAGGAAGTGATGGGTAGGAAAAAGATGAAGGAGGAGACAGGTGGGGGGGATGAGAAAGTCTTGCCAACAAGTTCTGGTACAAAAACATTGAGAATCTCTGAGTTTGTGTTTGGGACAAGCTCCGGGTCAACACTCCTACGTTCTGTTAATTCATTTTGTAACTGACTAAAAATTTCTGCCTAGTGATGAGAAGCTTTGAGTGCTCTTCAGCTTGAAGGATGAGGGCTTCCACTGCCATTTACTTAATCTGCAATATTTCTCTACCACCAGAGATATTGTGCATGTCTGAAATATATTGATAATTATTGGTGAAAGACGCAACACAAGAATGAGCAGTTATCACAGAAACATATATTTAGCCCTCATGGGAATAACCGCTGCTGGGGACCTCAAACCCTAATTTAGATACAAAGTCTTTTGATTCATTCTTTTAAATCAATTTCTTCCTCCAAAAGAAAGAAGACTAGATGGAGGGAAAGGTAAAGAAAATGGATACTCTTTTGCCAATCCACAACTCATTCAGAATTAAGATTTCCAACCTTCTCAGAAGTACACATTTTCCTGCTCATTCTAGCTCTTTTAATAATTACTTCTCTGAACTTTTCTTAGTTTTTTCTTAGCCACATTCCACATGCAGTCTGGTCCTTCAATTCCAGTCATAGCCTTTGGGTTTTTTACTTCCCTTCTTTCCTAAAGCAGAATTAAATGCTACTGGTTGGAGCCAGCTCAGCCTTGAAGCTGGAACAAGGCAGTTCAGACTGTGTATGTTCTCTGTAACACACTTCACTGCAGTGATGAGAGCACTCTCTTCCTCTTGGAGCCCTTTCCAAAGGACAGCTCTTTCTTGTGTCTCTATCAGGTCCTGCAAAGAGAAACGCTTCATGCTGCTTTTTCCCTCCCTGCTGACTAGATGCATTTTTGCTTATCTGTTCTGAGTACCTCTTAAAGTCTCTCTCTTGCTGTCTAGAAGTGTTACTGAACAGCAATATCCTGCTAGCCAGATTCTGCTTTGCTGTCCACTTCATCATTGCAAGTACGATTATGAAGGATGACTTATGTTAATGAAAGAGAATGGAGTTTCCATTGACTTTACAAGGGTCAAAGCTTCACCCTCAAGGACCTATCAGTAGGAATGGGACAGAATTTCCATTTTCACAGAGAATTTGCAACCATTTAATTATGCTGCAAACCTCAAATATTTTCTTCACAGGGCAAAGTTCGTATCTTATTTCAGATGAATGTGGTGGCTGAGCATCATCAGCTGCCAGAAAACCTTTAGAAGTTACTTAAAATAAAAACAGGCATAAAAAAGAAGCAGGGTGGGAAAGGGTTGTTTGCTATTAAACATGAACACAAACCAAGCTGGGTCTTTTGTCTACTCCCTTCCCCCATTTTGTTCACACAGTCCTTATCACCCTTCAGACAGCCTAGGAATGCTAATTTTCCTAATCACTCGGGGACTGAAAACTGCTGTAGAAATTAACAAAAATATTATTTTAAACCTCGTTTAATGAGCCTGGATTCACACCTGTAAATAAACTCCTAATCCTTCCGTTCTTCCAATAATATCATTTGCACACTCTGTACATCCTAACAAATTAAAATTCAAAGCAAAAAATTCAAAAATATTTCCAAAGGTTTGTTTTAATCAGAACTAGCAGGTGGTTTTCACAAAGAAGTGGTTTTAAATGAAATCCTAATTGACCTCTTTTTGCAAGTGTGTAGGATTTCTGTTCACATAGAAGTAGATGATAAGGATGCTCTGAATGGTTCAGTGAAATGAAACCATAACGATAAAGCTCCAGCCGGCTTTAAACTTTCTTATACTTTCCACCACTTTCTAAACTTTAAGGCTTCCAATTATTCTGTCTCTCTCAGGAATAAAATCTATATGCATGTACCCCTCATTTAACACTAATGACAACGTGAAAACCTTCACACATCAAATATGTGACTATGTGTTTTTGTCTATCCTAATGGCTTGAGAGAAAATCTTGACAAATCAAGGCTATTTTTTTTTTCTTTTCCTCTTTAAGTTTTGTTGCCTTGATTAGATAAAAAAATAGAGGCCCGTCAATCTGTTTTCTTTTCAAGTCTTCTGTCGCTTTCTAAATTAGTTACAGCCTGCTTTTTGTAGCTTTATAGCCAGCCTGACCTAATTTAATTACCATGACTTGTGTGGCTTAAAGATAAATAGTTTTATTCAGTCAGTCTACTTTTGTATAAGTTTTCCCTTTCATACACCTCCTTATGTTTTGGCATTCAGAATTCTTGCTCTCTGTTCCTCAGTGGGTTAACACAAGGTTAGTTTTAGAGTGTTGTCCATATTCTCACAAAAAGGACCCTTTGATGTTCTGCTCAGCCCCTGCTTTGCTCTACCCAGTTGCACACTGTGAATGTTCAGGCCTTTGTGGGGCACAGGCAACCAATCTATGGAGCATCTCCACAAGGGCTATGGCACAAGTGCACTGGCTCAGTCTGAGGAGACTGTGATGGAAGACTAATTTCTGTTACGAATTGCAAATACTCAAAGCATCAGAGGTTGCCTGCACACAAGCTACTGCCTGTGCATTTTTTCCTTTTTGAGGAAATTACTTCAATAATCAAAGCATGAGACACTGCTGCAAGAGGAAGGCTGGAAAACCTGGGACAGTGCAGATAGTGGCTACCGCACTGGTCCTGCGCAAACACATGACAAGGCAGTACAAACCCCCTGCTCAACACATATTAACATCAACTCCAAGTTTAGAGGGCAAATAAAGAGAAATAAGTTTCTAGGATTAGGATCAGGCCACCATCAGTAATAGTAAGCTTAATGAAAAAAAAATATTTTTTGAAGTTATCTGGATCTACCTTTAAGTATTCTGTTCTACACAGCCTGTGCAATAACTTTATTTAGGATGATAGGGTGGAGCATGTGCTGCACTTGAGAACAAGAAGCCACCAACAAATGATCATAAACTTCTGAAATCAGAGCTGGACTGTCAGTTTGCAGGCACTGCAGTAGCACTTCTCTTGCACTACAGAACTGTCCTAAAACAAGCTCTGTCAGGATAAACACATTTGACAGCAAATGTATTTAAATAAAAACAAATACATGTGGAACTACATAGAAACGTGTGAAAAATCTCACCATTCCTTTAAGAACACAGTTCAGTGAAATGGTAGCAGCAAAAGGAAGACAAATAAAAGTATTCATATTTCAATTTTCAACTATTTCAAGTCAATTGCACAGACAGATGAGGAGGTAAGGCTTTTTAGATAAACCAAAATGGACCATAATGTCAAAGTTCTAGTGGAACAATGTAAACAGCACATTTAAATAAACAGCATAGCTTTGTAGACATGCCAGAATCCAACCCACCATAGATACAAAGTAGAAACAAGCAATTCCATGTGTTAGCAGCACCCACAGAAGGGAAAGAATCCATTGATGCTTCCATGGCTGGAAAACGGAGAGGTGAATCATTTCTTTCCAGCCACAGTTAACTAGAAAACACTGTAGAAGTAATGAAGAGGGAAACAAAAGGAAGACACATTTGTTTCCCATTTATACTAAAACAGCCCAACAATGCAGAAATGCATTTGTCACAGATATCCACTGGTGTCCTGCCTCAACTTCTCTTAAAACCTGTGACTGAGTGACTGACTTCTTGAAGCTACAAGTTTGATTATCTTTTACTTCCTTCAATGAAAACTCAGCGTATATTTTACTTTTATGCTTTTTTTCCACAAACAGCACCAAAATAATTAAAGGGCAGTCACCTCTGAAATGCAGTGCTGCATACACTCAGAAAACAAACCACTATAACTGTGGAAAGCAAATAGGTACTAGGTCAGGTCACTGGGGCAAGTTCTTACTGCTGTATCAAAAAAAAAAAAAAAAAAGCCTGTTTAGAAGATAAGGTTTTAAAGGCTCCTCAGATGGATACAGACATACACAGGGGGAAAAGGAAACTTCATGGCACACTATTAATCTTTCTTAGAAAGGTGAAGCGTTGTTGTGACCTTGATGACATGTGAAGCTGTCATTTGGAAGGGGGGTGGGGGGGGTGGGGGAAAGGGAGAACAGAGCACTTTCATCACCAAAGTACACCTATCATTGAGACCCCCTTTATGTGCAAAGAAAAATACTTATTTTGTAGGACATAGACCGCCTGAGTAAGCTGCTTGGAGAGGCTCACTCTCACAACCTCTCATATGAGATTCTTAACTGAGTGGATCTCTCTCTTCTACCTTCAAAATCAGGTTTCCTGGCCTTCTGCTGAGCTAGCAGAAGGTCTCTGGTACGTGTCAGCCAGAGACAGAACTTAGTATCTCCCCTATTATCAGAGATAAATAATAAATGTGTCCATGACTGTATCTAGTCACTGAGGAATAAGTTGTCTACTAACAGAGTAGCCTTCTCAGGCACTTGTTTCCCACTTAAATTAAGGACCACACATGAAGCTATACTTCATGGATGCACTGCAGGCTCAAAAATTGCTGTAGCCACACAATGCCAACTACTGATTGGACAGAAGTTCACTCCATACTCAAAGGCGCGTTGGGGTGTTTGTATGCTTTTCAAGAGTACCTAAAAGCATAAAGATGGCTTAAAGACTGTAGCAAACACGCTGGCTTATCCAACTGAAGTGCAATTGTATTTCTGTACCTGATTCAGATCACAGTTGTGTTTTTGTGTTCATCAGTAAAGATTTTGTATTATCAGTTAAAGAATCAAAGTCTGAATCTGCACAATATAAGTTAGTTCCATAAGTTAGTAGCTTATTTCATCCATCCATGTGGGACAAAGACACTCAGTACATCTTAGGTCTGTGACATTTATTTGTGCTTAGTCTGAATTGAATTAATTATGATCATAACCTCTAAATACTAAAAAATAAATTAAAAAAATAACTTGACTGCAGATTTTAAACTGTGACATAAACAGATACAAGATCTTCAGTAGCAAAATTTTGTACTATGAAAATGCTCTCAAAGTTGTTCACAAATAAAAAAGCTTTGTACAGAGGTATGTCCTCTATACACACACCCACTAACTTCATATGAATAATGCCGACAAATTATTCACCTACTCTTCTGGACATTTTAAAATACAGAAAGGAAGCAAATAGTTAATACAAAACGCTACTTAAAAACTACAACAACAAAAAAGGATTGTGATGTTTCTTCCTCTCTCCAAATGAAGACAGACTTATTATCACTCACTATTTCCTGATATTACAAAAAAATCTGATTCAGCTTCCGTTACATTTCTATAAAAAATACAATGGCTATAATCCCACAATATAACTTTCAGATGAACATTAGTATCATTGTACAGGATATTTCCTCTTAAACATATAAAGCTTCACCTATGACAACAAACACATTTTGTGATTTAAAAAAACCCTCAAGGTTTACTATAGTTTTTAAAACAAGTGTAGATACCTAATTTACAAGTGCTATTTCATGCTTTATCTTGATGCTGTCAGAAGATCTCTTTTTTTAAAAAAGGCATCTACCAGCGTTTAGAAAGAATATATTTCAGGTCATTAGTGAAGTTAATTGCCACCATTAATTCTGATTCACCACAAGTTTAAACACAAAACAAAAAACCATGAAACTTAAAAGAAAAAAACTCAATGTGTTTTAGGAATGCATGTGCAATATTTTGGTTACAATGAAACAAAATGCTGACACATGCCAGACGCCTTAAGGTTGCTCTCCTGTGACTAATTCTTCTGAGTCAGTTTTAAATGAATTTCCCAGTGCTTGACCTCTTCTCATCTTTGTTATTAAACTAACAAAAACATTTTATTCCAACCACAATATAAGCAAATAAGTAGAATAAAAACTTCTTCAAGCATCACTTAGCCTTGTTGGACACCTTTACCAAAAAAACACAATGTTCTATTAAATAAAATTTTATTTTTGTATATAAAATATTTTACTTCCAAATGTGATACTCAAATGCTTTCTTTGGGTCTTTCGTTCTGTTTAAAGGGAATATCCTTAAGAAACTTACATGAATCTAATCACACCCCAAGGTGCACCAGGCCCAGCACTGCCAGCTTGGCAAGGGATTGTCCCACTTTGCTCTGCACTAGTTTGGCCTTATCTCGAGCACTGGGTGCAGGTTTGGGCACCATAATATAAGAAGGGCAAGAAGCACAAGAAGCTACTAGAGAGCATCCAAAGGAGGGCTATGACAATGGAGAAGGGTTTAAAGAGCAAGGCATATTAGGAATGGTTGAGGTCCTTTGGTGAGTTCAGCCCTGACAAGATTGAGACTGAGGGGAGGCCTCATGGCAGCTGAGGGGAAGTACTGATCTCTGCTCTTTGGTGACAGCAACAGGACTTGAAGGAATGGCATTAAGCTGCAACAAGGAAGGGTCAGGTGGGGTGTTATGATCTGCACCAGAGAGTAGTGGGCATGGAACAGGCTCCCCAGGGCAGTGGTTGCATACTCAAGCTGTCAGAGTTCAAGATGTCAAGTTGGGAGGAACCCACAGTGGGTCATCTTATGATTCTATGATTCTAAACAGAGTAGTCACAAAGTTTCCAGGGAAGCTGATTAACTGTAGAATCGAAGAGTACAACACTTCAGTATGTCCCCCCCGCAAAAAAAGAAAAAATGAACAACAAAACCCATTTCAATGAATATTGCAATTCTTTGAAAAGTCACGAGCAATGGATTTCAAGAATGTATTCAAAATTCTAGTGTCTGAAGCTGTTTTTCCAACACAACCAGGTACATCTGCAAACAGTGAAGTCCACTCTGAGACATCTGAGTGGTTCAGCTAGGCTTTGTCTCTATGCTGAATATATGGAATGGTCTTGACTTTGATTTTTTCTTTGACTGAACAGGTGCATAATTTCAGAGTGCCAACTCACAAATACAAACAGACCAGAGGCAGCAGTTCTCCTTGCCTTTAGCCTTACCCTCTGCCCATGCACAATGGCCTCTGGGGAAGCAGCAGATGAGCCAGAAGGGACAGGCAAACAGTTTTGGATTACTCAATCCCTGCATACATGGTAACTTCAATCTACAGTTCTGCTAATTAAAAAAACTAACCATTTGTGAAGAAAGCACCAGAGATGGATAAGAACAGGAAAAGCAAGTACACAGAAAACAGGACAGGAAACACATGTAGGAGGTAGAAATTTGTGCTGAAGTGCTGCAAAGAGAGCAGCTAGCCCACTCAAGAGACTATGACAAAAGTAAGGCATTCTTGGCATCCGTGACCGATCGCTTCTACTCTTCATTCTAGTTAGGTATAAAGCTGCTTTATCTGTGGAGAGTATTTAGATTTAAAATGTTTTGCAAAAGGTTACCTCTGCTAGTATGAGCGCAATGGTCAACAATCTCATTTGGCGTCTAGATGTTTTCATTTTACTGACATTAATATAAGAGTAAGCTCAGATGAATTTTAGAAAAGGTCATTCCTTATTTGCCTATCTGTCTTCGATATATCCTTTACAAAAATAAGGCCAGTAGGAAATATGCCATGAGAAAAAACAAAACATGCAATTTACAGATCTATATGTGGATCAGACACCGACTCTATTTGGCAAAAGTCACATCTGATCATTACTCTGGCCAGATTCAAGAAAGTGATGGACAGAATGAAGCACAGATTATACTGCTCTGGTCACACATAGAAACCAGCTGATACTTTGAGGTTTACAACACGTGGATCTTCTAAACCTCTAACTTTGAGATTGTTCATTTGGTTTTTCAATGGAATTCTGACATGCATTACATGTGAACATTTGGAAGTCATATTGTTAATTATACATTACATATAATAGTTTTAACTTTTATAGTGAGCAATCATTAAACTGACTTTCAAAATAACAGAGCACTTAAGAAAACTTTTAATGTCACATGACCTAATACAGATGAATGAGCATGGTATCCAACTTCACAAATTCTGTTTAGTATAGATGCATGTATTCCCTTTTTAAATCAGTTGTGATGCTTACAAAATGGAAGGGGATCATAGGGAGTGTGCAGTGGTGTGATCTATGTATAGATATATACATAGACATATAAATTACTTCAGTCACAGACTTATTTTTGTTAAGATTCTCTGAATAGCAGGGAGAGATCTGATTTGTGAAACAGTCGGTTCCAGCTAATTAGCCTGTGACAGATAAGAACTTTTCCTTCATTCATGCTGCTAGGTTTAAATGTGGTCTGGACCTCTGGCGGATTTCAGGTTACCCCCTGACTTAACCAAAATCAAGTTTTTATCATCTGGGATCCTGGCATTCCTTCCAGGTGCAGCAAATATCTGACTTGGAAGGAGCTGACTATGGTATGTGAACCCTGCTTCTATGTTATCGGGGGGAATACTTTTTGTATTTACATTCACCAGAAAATCCACAAACAATGAAACAAGATTTTTTTTTTTTTTTTTAAACACACACTAGTGTACCCTTTCAAAGCACCACGGGTAGGCTCAACTAAGTGATATCTTAGTGTAATAACTGTAGTGGTAGAAAGACTCATGAATTCAGCTTTGGGATTTTACCTTGCCATAGCTGCGCAAGAAAGGTTCATTTGAAGTAGTCAAGAAAAGCTTAGAGAATCTCCTACTTTATTAATATTAAGCATTGCTTTTGATGTCTTTTCATTACTACATTCCTAAAATTAAGCAAAGTTTTTTCTAAGACAGCATTTCCCAAGGTTCAAAAAGACCCACAGGGTATCTTAGATTATTGAAATGGCAAATTCACTCCATGTGTTAGCTCATGCTCCAATAGATGCACTTTTATAGATTTAAAATAGTACTTCTCATTATTTCACTCCATCAGCAAAAGCAGCATCTCATCTTTTTCTCAGTGAGAATTTAATAGCATAAACACCAATTTTCATTTATACCTATAGAAGAAGAGATTCCCACATTACTTTCCCTTGTATTTTGTGGTTCTATACAGAAAGAATTAACAAGGTTACACCTTACATTATGATAGTGGAAAGAAAAGGAAGGGACAGTAACATTGCTCATCTTCCAAGAGCTGAAAAGGAAGGAAGACATGCAGAAGCTGTTAGGAGTGAATGTCAGATTTTTTTTTCATTGAGACAAGCGCTCTTAGTAATGGCTCTCAACTTCCACTACCCTCCAACCTCAGGATGGACACTATACTTTGCCATCCTTGATGCTTCACAGCTAGGTTAATGGGTAAGATGCCATGTAACTTACATGTGGACATGTTAAGTTAGTGAGTTCACAGGCTAGGGAAAAGGATATTCCAGTTTACCAGCCAAGGTCCTGACCTTTGCAGATAGCAGGATTCTCCATTTTTTTCTTAACTCAGTTCTAATGGAGAAGGTGTGAAGTTTCTAGAACTTAAAGTAAAATTATAGAATTATTTAAGATGCAATTAACTTCTAGAAATTGTCTAGCTCAAACTCTTGCTCACAGGATGGTCAACTTCAAACTTAGATCAGGTTGTTAAGAGACTGTCCTGTTGAATGCTGAGGATTCCAAAGGAGGAAATTCCCCTCTGGGAATCCCCTTCCCATGCTGATCCATGCTCATCCATGGACATCTCAGAGGTACTGATGACCTATAAACCCTTCTTTCTTACAAAATACTCAGATACTGCTGAGTAGCAGACAAGACAGCTCCAGAGTCTGCTTATTCCATGGTACTGGACATAGTTTGGACAGCTCTGAGGGAACTGGATGCTAGTCCTTTACACTTGTTTTGGTCAGTAGGGACTAAATCAAGATAGAAGATTTAGAATCACTCAGAGCAGAAGTGTGAGAACTCCAAAGTCCTATTTTGCAGAGTTTTTGTGCGTTTACAAGAAAGCCCTCCTACAATGAGAGGTATCATCACTAGACTCAAGTGACATCACCAGGTCTGTTTGTAGACCATCTCTTTCCCATTAATTTTCCTCCATAAAAATAATAATTACAGAGGTCCCTCATTAAAACATGACTTTTTTTCTGGTTCCTTATGTCTATGATTCTTATTTCCTTATTCCTGCTCAGAGCATGGACTTCTACCCTATTTCCAGTCTTCACTCAGTGAGGATACAGAAAACTGGAGAAGATCAAATAAAAGAGGGGAAAAAAATACAGTTTGGGAAAATAAAGTATAAACAATTTAATTTACCTGAGAAAGCATTTAGAAAAGTTACAATTTACAGGTGCCTACAACACTGTGAACTGAAAAGCAAAGACTTGAGAACAAATGCTAACACAGCTTACTTTCCCTCATTAACAACTGGCCTGGTAAACAGGGGAAGGGGTTGCAATGTAAATTGATGTCACATTACAAAATTTGACACAATCCAACACAACAGTCCCAAAAGCAAACTGGGAGAGATGCTCAAGACTAAATGACAATTACAGACTTGGTTGAGGGAAGAAATACTTGGAAAGTTTACTTGCACACAAAGACAAACTGAATAGGAGAGTCTACCTTTGCCTACATTGTGGGCATACAACTGCAATATCTTATATAGTACCTAACAGTACTATAATTAATTACAGTATTAACAGCAACAAATAAGGCCACACAAAGGCTTCCAAAGAACACCATCTTTTTTAAAGCCTTTTGTATGACAGACTGAACACAAATGCATAAATAAATTTCCAAGTTTTACAACTTGCCTCTTCAGTACCTCCTCCTCAGGTACTGCATGTCCTATGTTTTCCCTTATCTGTCACTGTAAACTCACTATGGAAAAATTGACCTCAGGCTATTCAGCTGTGGTTTTGTCCCTTGAATAGGACAGTAAACAGCTTTTAGATAGTTGATCTTCTTAAGTGTGGCTTCCACTTGAAAACTGCATCAAAACCAAGCAGCACTTTGTAGCTTTCATGTATACATAAAAAAGTAAGGATGGATAAAAGAAGATTGTCCTCTGAGCTAGGTAATGTTTACAATACTAAAAAGTAACAAAGTCATAAACAGAGAAGAATGCTGTTAGACTCAGAACACAAATAGTATGATTAAGCAAGATTAACAATAATTAACAATTTTCATTCTACTTCTCTTTCTTTTGTACTTGCTATCATTAGTCCCAGATGATGCGAAGACTTACCTTTAACAATGCTTAGCCCCACTGGAAGCAGTTAATACTGATAAAAACAGGCACTTTAAGAGCTTTAAACTGATTATTACCTGAAGAGCCCGACATTTTTTTCATTATTATAACAAGATAATGAATGACAGAAAAAGATCATGCTGCACAGGGCATTAAAATTTTTCACATTTTTGGTATGCACTGTTCCTGTTCTAATATTCTGAAGAATAATGTGTATTATGTTTCAAAACTATGAACAGTGGAGATGAATAAAAAATGTCACAGTTGAGGTAGGCCTCTTACACTTGATGGTAACTATAACTTAGAGGATGTCATGAAAAACAAAAGCCTATGATCGTACTCATACTTTCAGGACAATCATTCTGCCTGAGGTCTCAAGTACCCAAACCAGTCTTCTCTTTTTAATTAATGCAAATATGCAATTTGATTTAAGTTAATTGGATCAGGCCATATAGAAATTAAGTATACACACATACTGTTAAAACATTCCTTTTATGCCATGTAGGCAGGCTTAAAATTGACCTAAGGGGCTTTTAAATTTTAGTATTACCAGAAAGTCAGTGGAATGTGTCCTGTACAGTATAAATAATTTGACCTTATTTTCTGATACTGAAAATGTACTGGGATGGCCCTTGCACTCAACAGTGTGTTCCTGCACTGTGAATAGTAAGGTTTGAGAAAGACTGAATTAGTACAGTACACTTCTACTCTAATTTGGCTCATCATAAAGCTATTCTTCACTCTACTGATAAAGTATTAGAGCGGGCAAACATTTAATTATGAGCAGAACTATATTTCATACGCAAAACACGATTTCATCTGTTAACATACAAAAGCTAATCAGTGTTGAATTAAATCTTCTATTAATTCTGTATTAGTAATAGCCACAGATTTGTTTAAACTGAACTGTGAATTCACATTTAATTATTTCTGTCTAAATAATAATGTGACTTATGTGAAAATCATGGTACTCACTGATGTATTTCACCAAGCTTGTACAAAGAAGGTGACTGCTCTGAAACGCATACAACACTGACAAAGGTCTTCTAATGTAAAGAGGTCGATTTTCCTTGCTGAGAAAGCTGAAAAGAACAATAAAGTACATAGCTGATTCTCTATTTATCATAAACAGGCATATTCCATTTCAAGGTACATGTCTAAAAAATAAATAAAAATTGGGATCTCTCTTCCATAGCACTGAAATGGGATTGTGTAAGAGACACTAAAATCTCAGCCTTAGAAACACACTGATGATTTTATATCTCCCCTTTCCAAGATAAAATGGTAGAAAAGTTGGAAAGCAATTTCATTAACCATTTCCACAGTTTTCCCTGTTTGTACTTCACTAGATTTCAAGCTTCTTTTAACCCTTTTTGAAGTTCCTCACCTTTTTGCTTTATCACTTAAAAAGAAATCTTTCATTTACAGATTTTCATATCTACTTCCTCCTCCTTATTTTATTTATTTTTTTGTGCTTCATTTATCAGCCTCCCATTTTGGTTCAGGGGGGGCATTAATTTCCATAAATAGCTAGGTGCCTATAGAGGAGAAAATTGTGAACATGGGAAAAAATACATATAATAACTGTAAGATTTTTTTTTAACTTAACAGTTGCAGGAATATCATATCATTTTAAAATAAATTGTATTTATTTTAAATAAATGAATAGAGTGGAGATCCTACTTCAAAAGGAAATACATTGTCAAATTTATCAACATTTTGCTCCAAAATATCAATCAGCTCAATTGCAGCCAATTAGAGACCACCTGAATTCTTGCAACACCAAAAAATTCCTGAGTCCCCACTAGCTAAACCACCTCCAAAGCAAGGATTACCTAGTTCTGCAAACCCTCTGGTGAGGACATCCAGGGAGGGTGTAACAGATACAGAACCCAGTTACACACTTCCCCAGCACTGATGGACTACTAAAAGCCACAAGGGAGGAACCAGCAGTCCTTCTCTGCTCCTGGAAATCTCTTTCAGACAGAAAAGTCTACGGTCCATCTTCAAGTAGCCATGCCAGGAAAGAGACTTAGTCACCTAATTAACAATGGGTTTGCAGACTTCCCAGAATGTGTCTCAATTTCCAACAAAACATCCTGCTTTCTGCCCATCACTAGGAAAGCCGCTAGCAACTGCAAGTTCTTAAAGATGCTGAGATTGTTTTCTTTCAGATAGGAAATAATAGTAAACTTACTGGGCTTGAAGACACATCCCATTGGCTCATAATTTAAATTGGATTTAGCTGTTAAAACGTCTGTGAAATAATTCCCCACAAGTGAAAGCTAGCCAGAGAGCCTACTTACTCAAAGTAAAATAATGGTTAAGAAAAATGCCTTGGGATCCATAAAGCCTTCTGTTTCTAACATTACTCTCCATTACTCTGTAAAAAAGGCTATGGGAATTGCAAACCTGGGAAGTTACAAAGATCACTCTATAATAGTTAAAATGGAACACCAAATTCTCTTCCTGGAAATTACTGAAGTCAAAAGAGTTACAAAAGCAGTGGTTTCAGTCGGCAGCATTTTATAGGTGACTGGCATACCAGACCTTTGAGAAGCTGGACATGAGTTATCAATGGGCCCTCATAGCTCAGAAAGCCAACCATATCCTCAGTGCATCCAAAGAAGAAAGGTCAGCAGGTCAAGGGAGGTGATCCTGTCCCCCCTACTCTGTGCTGGTGAGACCTCATCTGGAGTACTGCATCCAGATGTGAAGTAATGGACAGATGAGAAACATGGACGTGTTAGAGTGCATCCAGAGAAGATCCACAGAATGGAGTACCTCTCCTATGAGGACAGGCTGAGAGGGTTGGGGCTCTTCAGCCTAGAGAAGAAAAGGCACCAAGGTGACCTAATAGTGATCCTTCAGTATCTAAAGGGGAGCTACAGGAAAGAAGGGGACAGAATCTTAGCAGGATCTGTGTTGATAGAAGAAAGGGAAATGGTTTCAAGATCAAGGAGAGAAGATAAGAGAGGATATAAGGAAGAAGCCTTTTACAGAGAGGGTGGTGAGACACTGGAACAGGCTGTCCAGAGTTGTGGTTGTTGCCCTGTCCTGAAGACTTTCAAGATGCGGCTGGATCAAGCCCTAGGCAACCTGATTTAGCTGTTTGTGTTCCTGTTCATTGCAGGAGGGCTGGACTAGATGACCTTTGAAAGTGCTTTTCAACTCTAAGGATTCTATGATTCTAAATTGCTAATTGTATTACAGAATCTTCTTCTAGAGTATACAGATTTATTTTCTTAAAATATTGTTCATTTCTGAAGTTAGACAGCTGTAACAGTCTCCTAGAACCACAGAATCTGAAGACAGATATTTCTATGGCAGGAAGTGTCTTAAGTCCCATTAGATGATACAAATTACACAGATACTTATTGATATCAATACGGATACCATGATATAATTAATGCACACATGTAGTGTCTTGTCACTACTCCCAGGAATGACTTACAAAATCAATGAAAAATTTAGCAGATAAAATGAGCTTGACCTACAAAAAAATGTATGTCTGTGCTCTAAGCATTTGTAGTCAGGCAGGACAGAAAGGTTAGTCAACATGAAAATACGAAGGAGACTGTCAGAATTGCAAAATTAGGTAAATGTGTTTTAAGAGAAAGCAGAAAGATCAGCTTGCCCTTGTATGATTCAAGTTACACTTGCAAGTAAACATGCTTTCTACTATCAGATAAAAAGGATCTGCAGTGAGAGTTCTAGACAAAACTGGAGGATAATCAGTTATTTAAGACAAACAAAATGAGCTCATGAAGCACTTTGCAGAAGTTCATACAGTGTACTGTAACATTTTTGGCTTACTGAACACTTTGAAATGGAAACTGAACATCTCAGCAGAACTTCAAGAGTCCCTGAAATTGGCTTTTGTTTCTCAACCATAGATCTACCCTAATGAACCCCTCTTCCTTTCTGCACTCTATTCTTTTATTATTATTCATGATTTGTCAGCAGGTGAGAAATTCTTCTGGAAATTCATTTGGACAAATTTTTATTTACTTCAAAAGAACAAAGAAATATGTCAAAGCATATTATTCTTTTGAGACCACTTTCAGTTCTTAAATGTTAAGTCTGTTGCCAGTCATTATGATTTTTAGGACTGAAAATTGAACTTACAAAAAATTTCATGTCAAATATCAGCAAACACTGTAGATATTATTGAGGGCCAGTGAAGACTGAAAGTTCTTGCATTTGTACCATTACATATTTCACCTTAAGATAACTATTTCTTCCAGAATGCCTTGGCACATCTCAGATATGACCTCACTAAGCAGAGGGTCTTCATCCTCCACTCCCCAGACACATCAACAAGATCAACACAGGCTGGAATGTCTGGTGGAAGTGTGGTAGAGGGAAAGAGCAGAAGAACTATAACACCAGGATAGTAGAAAACATGTTCTGGCTAAAAAAAAGGGAGAATCACTATTTTAAAGTATTTTGTCTTTTGTTGTACCTGGACTACTATCCATTCAAACTGTTCTCAAACCTCACATCCTATCTAATAGATTAAAATCCTCCCCAAAAGAGAAAGTAACGTACCATTTTATTACAAAATTCCGAGGTATCGCTTCCTTATTACAGATCAGCAGTCACTAACAACATTAACAGCCATTTGAACACAATAACTTGCACGTTTCTCCATACCCTAAGTTGTTAAGGGAATGCAAACAAAACCACTATGCCATACTTTCCTTAACCTGAATCTCTTCTCTCATTAAACACAATCCTAATTGTTTGATGTATAATAGGGTTTTGTACAACGCTGAAAAGAGCTAGTATGTTGTTGGAGTAGATTTCCTTTATTTATTCTACTTGTCTCAGGAGTAAAAAATACGTAATTTTCACTTTTTATAACTGGCATACACCCTAATACCACATACAGAGGACACATAAGGGCTCTTCCTTATTCTTCTTCTTTATGGACAAACAAATTAATGCTAATTTGTGAGGTGTGAGGTGCGCACTATATCTGCTCTACTGAAAAGACAGTCCCCACTGATCTGATGTGCTATCCTAGCATTCTCTCTCCTACCTTCTGATGATGTGTGCCGTGAAGAGCGACCTACATATCAAATCATCTCTCCAGCAGCAGCCTAGCATCTTCCTTGCTGCTGAACCTGCTAGCCAGTTTGAAGATTTATTCATTGGACAAAAGAGGAAAGATCATTCAGTACATAAATCATACTTTTCCCCCAGAGTATGTCCCTTAAACTCTACTTATTGGAAAGCTAGCTTTGTGCAATCAGATTCTGTAATGCCATGCTTTCAAAACAGTATTTACTTAAAAGTCTATGGCTGAAGCCCAGGACAACAGTTCTAGATCACATTTACAAGCATCTGGTAGGCACTGCATTCACCATGGAAAACATGTCATCTAGGGGAATGCAAGCTATTTTTTTTCCCGACAAACCATCATCTTTTGCAGTCTTAATCACCTCTTCCTTCCTGCCTTGTACTATTCTATATTCTCAAAGGCAAGAAGTACTGAACTTTTCACATTCTTTCCCTTCCATAGTTTCATAATTTCTACAGCTTACTATCATCAGATTTCCTCACACCTAAGATCAGCAACCTTTTTCGGACAGAGTAAAACCAAGAAAGAGCCTAAGGCTTTCCAGTTAAGATATGTTCATCTCATCTCAAAACTCTACTGAGCACACAGTTCTCCTTTCAATTCTTTACATTAACCTAAGAGTTTCAAGCTAGCAATTTCAGATGCTCTGACACACTAAAGGGAATGACTTTTGTGCAACTTTTTCACAAAATCAATAGGTTCTGTTTCTTTTAAAACTTCAGAATCTATTCCTACCGCTTCCGTTTCTGCCTCTGCAGGCAAATAAGATGTATCCTTTCACTGAAGTTCATTATCGCTTTGCTTTCCTTCTTAATTTTATTTTTTTGTGCAGCCTGACACTCGACGTTGGAATCTTCTGACTTATTTCCACACTACAGCTTCCTCCTTGGAATATTTCACACCATCACAGAACTGCAAGGGTTGGAAGGATCTTCAAGAGATCAAACCCAACTCCCTTGCTCAAGCAGGTATCCTACATTAGGTCACACAGGTAGTGTTTGCAAGTCTTTGATCATTCCCCCTCTCTACTCCAGTTATTCTGTTCCTCAAACGGGGCAAATACATTAAGACTAGAGGATTCCTATTGTAGGTAAGAGAGTAACCTTCTCCTTGGTGACACTACCTGTCTTGCTAGTAAAGAGGCAAAATGCAGAACTGAACTTCTCATGGAAACTGTAAACAGTCTCCCTGTAAAATCATAAAACATTTACTCAAGTAAGCTCAACTGAGCAAATAAATTGATGCATACAAGGGGAACAATAAAAGCTATCAGCAGGGCACAGGTTTATTTTATGCAGATGTACAGTTTGCATGCTAAGGGGCTCAGCAGCACTCAAGTTTCCAAATAATTTTTTTTTTGCTTGACCAATTCTCTTCATAACTTACAGGTCCCTCCAGAATTCAGAACTGTTATTACAAACATATATTACAGGAGGAACAGTCTGACACGCATAGCTTTTTAATAAGGTTTTCATTAGCTGCTCATACTGAGATTTTTTCTTCTCTTACACCCTGCCTTTAATGTCTTAGTCTTCATTCAATACTGTAAAAGAAGAAGTGGAATACTACTACAGAATATCTTCATGGCTGAATATAAAAATAATCACACAGCATACTTGAAGCATGAAAGCTCTCTAGGCAATTTCCATTCCTGTTTGCAATGTAGTCTACGCATCAATTTTGGAATAGTTACCTTCTTTTCCTATATGAGATTAAAATTCAAAAAAAAAAGTCTCAAAACTTTTCTATTTTCAGAGTAGAAAATGGTCCATACTGAGTTTTTAAACTTAATATTCAAAAGTAAGCATGCACATTTCTGCAAAGAATTTGGTGATGGCCACTCAAGACCTGCACTTGTAAAACCGTACATCACGAATTGATTTTCCAAAATCATTCTGTCTCAGAGGATGAGCCAAAATAAATCATTCTTTTTATCACTGAAGAGTGCATGTGGTGATCTAAATTTAAATTAGCAGAGTGAGTGCCTGATTGTTGTCAATTCAGTTCCATCAGGACACTGAAGCAAGTTCATTCTGCAACAAGATTCAGTTTTGATTTAGATAAAATAAGCATATTTTCAGTGTAACTCCTTTTAACAAAGTGTGATCTGTACCCAAGACTGAACCACGATCCAAACATTTGCAGATATAAGTATGTATATAAATACACAGAGACAGCAATTTCCTCAGCCCACATGTCAATATTAGTGGTGACAGAAACGAAGTGATACATCTAGTGTCCCTGTTAATCTTTTCCAGAAGAAAAAAGGCTGAAAGAAATTTTAGTATGTTTTTTCTAGACGTTTTCTTCTTCAGTGTGGGACATAACTTGTTTCTGTACTTAATCATGGAATGTGTTGTGATGAAAGAGAAGAAAGAAAATGAAGCTTCAAACAGGGACGTTTCACATTCTGTGATCAAAGGAGGTGAAAAATAACTTTGCTGTAAGATTATACCAGTAGAGCAAATATGTAACTACTGCCTTCAGTGGATTTCTGTCAATAACCACTCTTACTAAACTTCACTTTTTCTTAGCTCATGACTTAGATCACATGGGGCTGGCTTTGCCCCAGCTATCCTCCGCCCCCAAGTTAAGATGGATGAGGGATTCAGATTCATGGTCCCTTCACTTGTATTTGAAATTGGTTGCAATACAGTGGGGCAAATCCATTTTATTTTTTCCGTCCCTCTAAATACCATCAAGAATCATGTATTAGCTCAGATTTGATACCCACCACTGACACACTGCTCACAGCACTGCCAGAAGAGGGTTATATTGAAGTGTTCTGGACAGCTTTACTCATTGAAAATGTCAGCATCAGCACGTCTCAAAAAAAAATCTCCAAGCTTGATTATTGACACTGTAAGTCTGAAGATGCAATCAAATACAGCACAGAATGAGGAAAAGCTATGAAGAGCAAGGAGAAAGGTCGGGAAGGAAAAGAGGCTACAAAGTCTGGAGCGGATGTTCATTATTGAAAAAATGTTAGGTAATTTTCATAAGAGCCTAGCAGTCCTAGGTAATATGCTTAGCCTCATATCAATAAGAGCAGGGGAACATATCCAGAATTAGTCAACTAAAATGTGTCCCAAATGTTCCTAGCAATTTGGCAAGTAATCCTGCTGTCTACAGATATTTCTGATATTTCTCTTAACATCTATTTGGTGGTGTGATGATTCTGAGCACATGCTTTGTGCACACACAAAGAGTGTTGCCCACCCTGCTACGCTCTCTAAAGAAAAATTCATACAGTGTGAGTGTGCGTCCCACACACTTCGAGAGTCCCATCCTTGGTAGCACAATATATGAATCTCAACAACACTGCTACTTTATATTCCTCTTGACTCACTGTACTGCGTAAAGCATCCATTGGGCAAAGAAAGAAGCAGTTGAAATTCAAACTGAACTATTTGTTCAGAAGTTCAGAAGTGCTACATTTCTCAGAGTGGAGAGAAGCATGCCAAAAGCTGCATGAAACCGTCCCACTATAAAACAAATGTGAAAGGCCTGAAAACATTCTTGATCTTGTACCCTCAGTGAAGCTATATGACATTCCTTCACGCATTTGTTAGAGGAAGTGGAATTTTTGTTAAGTTTTATTTTGCACTTCCATAAAATGGACAACCTTAAGATTCCATAGACTCTGATAAGACATTCCCATTCCTACAGTTTGGTCAAATTCTTACTAAAATTAAATTGGTTTTCAAGTGTATTTTGAATGATTTCTGATTGATTCAAGCTTTAGTTGTATCATCAGAAAGCAAACAAACAAGCATAAAATAAAAATAATAAGAACTACATGTTTCTGCTATTTCCATTGACATTTAACCCATCTTTCCTGAACTACAATTTGACAAGTATGTAATGATTTGGCCAGCAAGGATAACAGAGACAAGTCTAAGATGACTCTGTTAATTTATCTTTGTCTAGAAAGGATTATTCCTTGCTTGAATGTATATTATTTACAATCAAGAAACAGTTTATAATAGTCTAATGATTACATTACACTTTTCTAACTGAAAAAATATGTTATGAGCTCATTTTTTCCATCTATAGCAATTCAGTAGGCACTGTAAAAAAAAAGAAAGAAAGNAACTACAATTTGACAAGTATGTAATGATTTGGCCAGCAAGGATAACAGAGACAAGTCTAAGATGACTCTGTTAATTTATCTTTGTCTAGAAAGGATTATTCCTTGCTTGAATGTATATTATTTACAATCAAGAAACAGTTTATAATAGTCTAATATGATTACATTACACTTTTCTAACTGAAAAAATATGTTACGAGCTCATTTTTTCCATCTATAGCAATTCAGTAGGCACTGTAAAAAAAAAGAAAGAAAAAGAAAAATCTGGCCTTGGTAAGAAAGAAAGACTGAAGAAAGCAGAACTGGCCCTCAAAACCTACGCAGGATATCGGCGAGTACCTATCATGACTTCAGCCTCCTGCATTTCAGCTCATGACCGTCATCCCTTGTGGTGACAATGACAGCACTAAGCTTTTTTACTTCAGAGGAAAAAAAAACAACACAGGATTGTTTGTACACCTGAGAACAGCTAAATCATATTGATGTTTGGACAGTCACTTAGAAGTACCTCAGAAGAGTGACACAGGCAACTCACGACTGAACACTTGTTGGTAGAAACTTCTTGGAGACAACTGAAAACCATAACTTGCCTCCACAATTTATTTCCATTGAACTTTTGTCTTCCAACCTCAACCATGTTTTAACACTGAAAGAGGTCTGTATAAGTCTTCCCAACAATTTCAGTGACCTTCAGCAGAATCCAGCCCTATATCTGGAAACTGTTTCTTGTGGCCTCTGAAGACAGCATATCCTGTAAAAATTTGTATGAATTAGATTTACTCAGTAACCTATTGAAAATAGGTTCAATACAATGCTTTGGATCAGACTGTGTGCAACTACATTTTCTGAATAAATATGAACAATCATTCCTCTCAATCTAGACTGAGGTCCAAAGTTTTCAATAGCAGATTTGTGTTCTCACATCAGAATGAGATCACTCCCTGAACTTACGCTTCATGCACATCTATCAGTTTGTTGAAAATTTCATACTAGTATACAAGTATGAAACGGATTTTCCTAACCATGTCAACTGGAAGCCTAGGTATTAGTAATGAGCACTATTCACAGATGTTCACTAGTCTTGATATTTCATCATTTGATACCTGAAGTAATATCTTAATGGAGGCTTTGAAAGTATTTAATTTCTACTTGAACTTGTATATATTGCTATGCTCGACTGCACAGAACAGGAGAGTACCGATGAAAAATTACTTATCAAGTAATTCACTAACTACTTATACGACGATTCACTTATTGTAACTATGATGCAAGTTTAAGCATGGAAATCAGCTCTCCAAATGTACTTTTACACAAGTCTTCAAATCACTATATATGACCTTGAGAGCCTCTGACACTCAGAAGGAATTCTAAGAAGCAGTCAGAATTTTTCAGATCTTATTTCCCACCCAAATAACTCAAAATCAAATGTAATGTATTTTTTAGATCAAAAATAACAGAACAAAATTCAGTAAAAGACTAAAGATTAGTATCTAAATGTTAGAGAACGACTTCCTTTACCTGTTGTTATTTTATTACTTTTTATTTTTTAGGAAACTTTACCCAGGGTAAAACAATCCAGTCTGGAATGGAATGAGAAGTTCCTAACTACATAACAACTAAGAAGCCTACCCAATTAAATGAGGCTTCTATGAAATGCATCGGGGTTTATTAGCTGGTTGTCATGGAGGCCAGTGATGCTGATGGAACGTGAGCACAGGACCCACCACTCTGACCACAGCACCTTTCCAGACGTCATCTCAAGTGGAAACAAAAACCAGTTCTGGCCATCAGAGGCCTGATTAATCGGGAGTGACATCCCAAGCCTAGAATTGGTGACCCAATGATTGGGAATTGCCCTGGAGGTTTAAACCTTCATGTCCTTCCCAAGGCTGCAGTCACACATATAACAAACCTGCCTAGTTAAATTACATTAGCCATCTACTGTTTACAAATTTCAGGATCACACTCAGTCTGCCCATAGTTTGGCACAGATAAATACAATCAGCCCTGGCATTTGAAGCTGCTGACAGATTGCCAACCACTGGTACAGATGGTGGCAGCACAAGAGCGCTAATTACCGATGACATTAATGATGAGGTAACCTGTCGCTCTTCAGCTAATAAACAGATGGAATGTGTTTCTTATTTTTTTTTTTCAGATAAGAAATTGTTCAGTTTTAATGGAAGACAGCAACAAAACCAAATTATACGTTCTTGGGAGAAATTTGTTTCCTGCTAATTGCTCTAAACAATTAATAAAAGAATTACAACTGGTATTATCCCACTGGGAACAGCAGCAGAAAAGTCAAAGTCAATTAGCTTCCTATAGCACGATGCACTCAGATGGAAAGAGTCATTACAAGAGATGATAAGAGTCAGACTATAAGCCACACAGTTCCATGAACAAAGCAGACTAAAATGTAAAACCTAGTGAGGGGGCATATAAACATTTTTCTTCATGTATCACTGTAGTTTCCAGGTTTTCTTTTTTAGACACTTAAAAAAAAAACCAAATAGATAAAAGCCAGCAAAGATAATGCTCTTGTATTGTAGAAGGCCTGATGACTTCAGAAAGCAGTAAGGTTCTAAGTCTTTATAAATCACAGCTGAGGAATTTCTCAATCTAGAGAATAAAAACTAGCTAGCTCAGTTCTGTCAACAATCCATTAAGACAAATACAAAACATATAGAAAAGCAGAAGACTCGACAGTAGCCAGTGAGATACTACACAACAGGGAAAATGATTGCCACAGGTGGCTTCCTAGCTTTTTCCATACTATTAATACTCTCATTTGTGAATGGAGTGGAAGGTAGGAATAAGATACAGCAACTGTTCAATGCTTACACATTGCCAGCTCTTAATGAGCAGTTTTGTCACAAGTGATGAGGTATCATCACTAGGATCGGAAGTCCCTACCATGTGAGAGCACCAGATACCAGCAGTGTTCTGAATCTCAACTACAAGAGGCAGGATCTCAAGCTCTGGCTGACAGCCTGAAAGCCCTGAGGAACAGAGGGACCCCTGCACTCTCCAGAGACCTGGCTCCCAGTCCTGCTGAGCAGTGCCTCTCACTGCAACCCTCAGCTTGTCCAGGGAGAGGCAGCCCCTCACACACAGTGATATCCTGCTTCAAAATTGAGAAGAAACTACTTCTTGCATGTACTTCATATATCACCGCTCCCCCTCCACGGAACTATAATACATCAGAATGCAAAACAAATAATAATAGTATATTAACTGATGCATGAATATTTTAAATAAAAGCGATAGGAAAAAAATAGCAGCCACATAGCAATAAAGGAGTAACCATCAGAAAAAAAAAAGACATCAAGCACATAAGAAACGGTAATTCTCTACTATAACGACTTCTCCTTGTCCTATCTGATTTTGCTCAAATGGATGGAGCATGATTTTAGGTTTACTTTTAAATATTACTGATACTGCGCTTGCTCTACTACATCCAAGTAAGAAAATGACAACAATACACTTTGTGTGGAACACAACTCCCTTTGTACAATGCAAGAATAAAGTCGAGATTCTTTCATATCAATTCCTTGTACCCTGCAGTTCCTTGTCAGTGAAAAGCTAATCACAGAGCTTTACACAAACCCTTTAATTATTTAACTTCTTTATTTAGCTGGGCTCCTGACTCTTTTGTAAGGAGTGGCTAAACAGCCAAAGTGCTCTTGCACAGGCAACCTGACTGACAGCACGTACTTCCCTGAGATCACTCCATCAGGCCATTCTCCTGCACAAGTTTATTTTACTACAGTAATGTCTTTAATTTTAAACTGTGTAAAAATTGCTGGCCACCCAAGTTCTTAACACATTCATCAATGTTTTCAGCAGTGCGGTAATGCTCTGTTTGAAAACACATTATCTCCCCACTTCTTACTTTTGCTGTTGCACATAAAAGAGTCAATGGACTTTTTTTTTTTTTTTAAATGTACATACAATCACAAAGGCATCCAAAACTTTTGTTAAAGGCCACCTACTTTTTCTGTGGGTTATCAGAAACAAAGCCTATTTAGAAGTGAATGACAAGGCTGTGAAAGGTTTACATACATTTTCACAGCTCACTTTATTCAGGGTTTCTAAATAACAGCATGCAGGCCCTACAGCCACTAACTTAGCACCACACTGTGACTCCTTCCGTTTTCCTCTATTTGCCTGTAGCAAAATCAAGTTCTAGTGACTTTTATTTCGGCCAATATTAATGAAATTGGTTCATGTGACCCAGGCAATGTTTCGTGCAAAGTATTTAATACCTTGTACAAAGCAGATGGTACAGACTGCTGACCATGAAATTCCTATGACTGTGCTTAAGATGGGTTGTCTGTGCATTGACAAATAAACTAAGTCTTAAACCAAATTTAGCTGAAAAGGAAATCAAGCATTTTTGTTTAGTTTTGTTCCAAAACACTCCTAATTCAGAGGCTATATTTGCCTGTTCAGCAGAAGAATAAGTCTAAAGGAATTAAACATATTCAAACATTTTTCCTCCTTAACCAGGTTTCTTGTAAAATGAAGGTAACATCCTTCTAATTGCTGTATGTGCAACAATTAATTGACACTTGTAGCATGCTTTGTATACACTCCTATGAGAACCAGCATGTGGGTGTTAGAAAATATACTTTATGCAAAAGAAAACATCTCATACAGACTACTTACAAAGTCAATTATGAAATTCAGAAACTTGTTGTGCATTTCTAGCTTACTCTTCAAGCAGAGATGTCTTCTTCCTGTGCTAATGGAAGACAGATTTCTGCAGAACACCAGACAAGCACCAGCATTTATTCTTTACAACATATTCGTCTATAGATGACACCAAATTCTGTTCTTATTTTAGCAACTACTGCTTCAGTAACAGTTGCACAGTGCGATTCTGAATAATCAATTTTGCTTATCATCTACAGACAGTTGAGGGTTTTTTTTGTTTCCCTTAATGCTATAAACCTCGTACTTTATCACCCATAGATGCAATAAATAGATACCTAACAAAAACTAAGTCAGCTCCTACCATGTAACTGTTGCTTTCCCCTAAACACAAATACTTCAGGATTGCTTTACACTGATGAAAGGAAATCTTCATATCCTTTGCTCATTTGGGTCACCTGAAACTCAAAGGGCAAAATTAAATTCTGACGAAAAGTAAAACAGTTCATTCCTCTTCCTGCACTCTGCTGCAGTTCACCATACACACAATGTGGTAATTGCTTTTGCTTGACTTGTTCAAACAGCCATGTTCATGATGTGACAGCTAGGGCACTAATATATTTATGCCCTTTGTAATCGGCCAGCATTGCTTGTAATTAGGTGCAAAGTTAATTAAGTGCAATACATCTAATAACTGCCTGCCAGTGATTGTAAAGTTTGATTTAGCACATGAACTGTCAAGGTGTCAGAACAGTGTGTTAAAAAATAAGTTGCTAACAGAAAAACAATCTTGCCACAAGCAAAAGAAAAGCTCTGTGACTGTGAGTCAGATGAGAAACAGAAGATACTCAAATGCCTCATCTTTCTGACACTGGGAAATGATCTCACCAGCATGATTAGAAGTTGTATCTTTGCTGAAATCCAAACTGAAATATGATTTTATCTACCAGCCAATGTTTTCTACTATTGACTACTGCTATATACCTACATCCTTAAAACTCATAAATGTCAATACAAAAATAAAATTACTTAATATATGCATAAGGAGAAGATCGAGAGACTTGGCACTTCATGTTTAGGGTCTTGTTTTGTTCTGTTTCTTTTATTGCACAAAAACCAACCATTCTTCTATTGAGTGTAAGAGAACATTGTGCACATCCCAACTACTAATATGCAGTAACAGCTTAAAAACTCTGCTTTAGCTGTTTGGGTTCTAGTTAATTCCATTATTTCAAGTCTTTACCCAAGGAAAAAAAAAAAAAACAGAACACATCCTTCATGACCTTAGTCACTACAGGACATCCTTTATCCAAATGACAATTTTCAATTACTTGCTCCCAGTTTCAACCATCTACTCATGCTTTTATTTCTCCCTCGAGGATTCTGGAAAACCAGCTCCATTCCTCTTTATTGATGATCACTTCTCCATGGTGACAGTATGTTTTCCAGAAACATATTCCTCTGTCTTAAATTCAAATTTGATTACTTCAGATGACATCATATAGAGATGGAGGTGAATGAAACAACTGTGAAACGTTCTTCTCTTCATGCAAGGTAGTCAAGGCAAGCACGAGTCAAAGCATACAAAAAAGAGCAAACAGACAGCATGAATTCTATGCACAGAAGAATTTAGGACAAGGTGCACATCAGAATGTAAATTATAATGAGCACAAACTATGAGCTATGCAGCAGCACAAGATATACGCAGTTCAATAATACTTTGGTTCCTAACACTCCCAGATGTGTGAAGTTCAGAAAATAATACTTGTAAGATACCAAGAGAAAAGTACAGACAATGCTTTGGAGGTTTTTCAAGCCAGCATGTCCAAATGAAATTGATGAATGTAGTAAACAAATAGGGCAGCCCAAAAACTTGGAGAAATAGCACAAGTTCACAAGAGCATTGCTGCATCCAAAGTAGTCACCAACAAAGCTTTCTTACTAAAAGACTTCACAAAAAATCTGCGCTAGATAAACCAATCTTTGTGGTTGGTTATTATGAACTGATACCTGATCAGGGAAATTACGCTGTAGATTGACATGAAATTAATAATGCTTGTTGTGTGGTGCCCAATGACAAAGGTAAATGCTAACAGCTCTGAAATCCTAATGACTGCCAAAGTACTCTTCTGAGCTTTGATTAGTGCTTGTGTTGTGCAATTATGCTTTTCTGTAATTACTGTGAATTACCATCATGATATTATTATTCTCATTTTTTATTCCTCTGAAATTGTCAAAATTTCCTGCAGCTAAAAATGGATTTGATTTGCATTACTACAAGCTTTGATTGTTTAATGAAAAATAATTCCATGCAGACTCTCATGTTAAACTGTCCATTTAAAATTTTCCTGTTATCTAGATTATGTTGAAGTGCTCCTTCTTTCACTTACTGTTTGCCTTTATTGTCACAGTCACTGCCCTTGCTTTATGGTGGAGGGGAAGGAAACAATGAACGACATTTTTACCTATATCACTGTTTCTGGCTGGTAGCCCTTCCTCTAAAAGTTCTTCCTTTTCTCTAAAATTCCCCATTTGGAAAGCTTTAAAATGTCAGCGCTTTCCATCAAAATGTGGTAACTATGCTAAAAGGGTGATTTTCTTTGGGCTGTAGTAGGTTCTGCAGAAATCTACCACTCACTTGCCCTAAGCCAGTAAGGTGACCAAAGTCCCCGAGATGACTCTGTCTATGTCTGATGGTTAAAGAATATTTTTCTCAAGAAATAAATGTAAAGGGGCAGTGCATGCTTCCTAGGAGCTTTCATTTCTCTGCTGTGGTCGCTACTGAAATGATTTTGGCAAATATGGGTATATTTGAAGCCACTACATCACTGTAAGCTGCACACCTCAGAAGATAACCTCAAATGAAGACCACTTATCAAAATGAGTCTTCACTTCAACTTAAACAATTCCAGAAAAATCTCAGGAATGACTTTCAAGGTGCTTGCACTCCCTGTAAGGACTATCCATCATTTTCATTATTCAGATAGTTACTTAACAGCCTTGGAAAGAACAAACAAACAAAACTAAGAGACCATCTGATCTTCAGAAACTAAAAAATAAAAGAGCAAAGCTATTTTTTGCTCATTTTACAATGGTTTTTTTTTTTTTTTCAGTACATAAACAAGACTGGAATTCAAGTCTTGACTTCTGAAGTCTGATTTTTTTCCCCCCCTTCTGTTAACATTGATATTTTTTTCCTCCTCCTTGGTGATTTTACAGAACATCTCCTGATGTTTTGTTTTACAGTTTCAAGGGCTTCCCAAAGCCTGCTCCATGATGGTTTGCAAAACTTGACAGCAACTATGTTATGAGGAAACACTCAAACCATGTCCTTGGCATTGCTGTAATGAAAATGTAGCTTAAGCCACGTTAAAGACTAGTCTTTAGAGACCATTTTAGGAGCTGAAATGAAACAACTGAGTTCAGTAGATTTCTGGGCACTGAAAGCACTTCAAAGTACATATGATATGAGAACCAGCAAAAGTCATCCAAAATCCAAGCTGCAATAATCAGAAAACCTGAGTTTGTAAGTCTTTTTCAGAGATGTTAATAACTTAAAGAACACATCAAAAAGACATGACACTCAAAATTGAAAAGTATTCAAGTAATACACAACCTAAAGAAGATGCCATCTGAAATATTTCTTCCTACATATACACACTTTGAGGAAGCAATGTGTGTTTAAACCAATAACTAATAGACAATCTATCCTTCAGAGGTAATTGACATTCACTTTTTTCTTGGTTTACAGAGAATGCTTACATTTCTATTGCAACAAAAACAGAAAAGCGGTCACAGTTCTGGCAGGCTTAATGTCTGCTTTTCATGTTTCTCCATCTACCTGAAGTCCATCATAGTACTGCTGCCTGTATCATAAAAGCCTTCCCTAAAGTATTTTTACTGAAATAATAATTCAGTAATTTTTGAAATAAGTTTATTTCTCATACCTAAAACCACTGTAGAAAGTATTCACAAATGTTGAACAAGGGCAAGATGGTCTAGATAACTAATTTCATATTATCTAGTTAGCTACAAACACACAGGATATTATTTTGGATCTTTTTCTCTCTCTTCTTTCCAGTCTTTTTCAACTGGTTCTATTTTCACTTCATACATGCATCTGACTTTTGTCTCACATACACACCAGTCTCGTATGCAAAGTGTTAATATAACACGTGTGGTCACAATTTTACACTTGCAATATTCACATAGGTTTAAAGTAAGTCAGAATAAGTTTGCCCATACATACATTTAAGAAGATGAAGACCCGAATACGATTAATAAAAACTTTTTTTTTTTAAATCCTATATTAGTATATATATCCCTCAAATATTTTATTTTTCATTACCACCATGGAAAATAACAAATGCAGGTAATTAATCTAAAAGCTTATCATGATGTGGTTCAAAATTGAACCCCCCACTGAACATCTGTAGATTGTATCTTTTGAAACAGTAAACAAAGATTTTAAAATGATGGCTAAACATTGTTGGATTTTGAAGCAGCAATGGACATTCATTAAACCACAATTTCTCATCTTTTTGTCAGAGTTGTGACTTTGTTCTCATCCCTTCCTGGATGAATCATCGTTCCACTGAGATGAGTGCATGTTCTGATGAAATGAGCACATGTTACACGGCCATCTTTGACACTGCTTTAAATATTGTTTCTGCATCAGTTGACCCAATTAGAGCTGCCATCAAATGAACATGGCAGTGACACAGATAATAAGATTAGTGCCTTGTACACTTTCATCCCAATCTGCTTCATACCAGTTTTACTTGAAATCACACTGCATGGGAAGGGTCCTCATTTTTAGATATCAAAATAACATTACATAAACAAGTGGGAATAAACAGAGCAGTAAGAAAGAAGCTGAGACATTGCACTTTGACCTTGCCAGTGAGCCAACCTCATATGACCGGAAACCATACAAAAGCAGATTATTAGAGAAGGTCCTATGTTTCATGTAAACTTCTCCTCTACCACCCAAAAAGTTAGTGCCCAGTCTTAGCCCTCATATAGGAGGTCAGCAGAGATCCTGCTTGTTTCAGCATTCTTCTTTCATATTACAGATCAGCTAATCTCACACACATGTGCCTCTGGTGAGATGGCAACTGTTCCTGTCTAAGGAATTAGCACTCCTTTTAAAGTTATGCTCTTTCCTCCGAGCTTTCAGCAAACAAATCAAATCCAGCATTTAGCAATTGCATGTTTCAAATCACCCAAAGCCCTTTCAGATCTCGAAGCTGTACACACTGTCTGCTGGAATAACCTCAGGCACTTTGTTACAATTGAATCATAACCAGTGACACCCTATTTCCCATCCCATTGGGCTAGGTTACCTCTACTGTCTGTGGAGAGTATTTCACATGCTTTCATGCAAGCAGTAATGTGCTGAGCAACAGAAGGAACATATTATTAAATATCTTTTATCTTCACTCACAACGGGCACAAGTTTAACCAGTCCTCAAATATTTTCCATCAGAGTACTGCATCTTCAAAGGTTGGGAACTAAAACAGTTTTAGGAAATTATGTCTCCTCAGTCACTTTTCCTGTAGCCCAACCAATTTTACCCACAAAGCTTTGACAAAAAAAAATACATGGCCACATGCCACAGTGCAAGATGAAACATACATAATCATCTGTGTTGCTTGATTTCTTCCTGCTAGGCCTCATGTTCTTTCTACAAGATACCATAGTTCTTGCCTGCTGACCTTTGACTAGAGTTAAAATTTTGTTTGAACATACTAGAAATACTTCAGCTCCTGAGTGATTGCAAGTGACTGGAGACTGCAGTCAGTGAGCTGGGTGGTCCCTTCTAGTGGAACACTTTTCTAGGCTCTTGGGAACTAACTATGCAAAACCAGCACTGGACTTAACATACTTGAACAGCCATATACTATTTCTTTATTGCAACTTACAGTGTAGTGTGGAGAGATCTCTTCTCTTTAAATTGAAGACTGCTGAAATAGAAAGTTGGAAAGTAATATATGCTTTAACTATAGGCAAAAGGCCACATATTCTTCCTTCCCCTTGAATGTTCTGAAAAAATATACAATAATAATAGAAGAGCAGCCTGAAAGCAAAGTCATGTGGAGTGTTGTATACAAATCCCTTCAGACAGACAAATGGTCTGAAATATTAATATCCATAAACATATGGATATTCTGTTTATAAATTCTTGTAAATCTTTCAGGTTATGCCTAGAGCAGCAACTCCAAGCTGCCTTGTAGCCAACACAATGGCATTTAGGAAAGGGAGTTCTATTCCAGGAACTGCTGCACAGCATGGATCAGCCACTTCCCTCCTAGTGTTAACCATTTCTCTTTGCAAAGCACAGAGTGGATATGAAAATATATGTAAAAAGTAATCTCCATTAAAGAATATTCCACTTTTCATACTCCACTAAACTGCAGGAAGGGTTAAAACAGCACTGCTGTGACAGCCAACATCACTATTTCACTGTCCAAAGGTGGTTTTACCTTTTACCAGCTATTTAATGTAATTGTGGCTAAATTTAATTATTTTTTTTTTCCTAGGCAGCTACATATACGCCTGGATGAGTGCATGACTTGTCTTATCGTTTTAGGTGTCAGAATGGAAAGATACTGAATAGTTTTGGTAGCTGAGTACCTCACTCTATCACTCTAAGTTCTTATGTGGATACTCAGGGACAATATGCAGAAATAAATACAGCTTCAGTTTATTTGACCAAAAAGCTGTGAAATCAGAAGCACCTGACCTACTTAAATAGGCCTTTTAGTGGGAATCAGATATAAACAACATAATTCTGACTGAATCTGGATGGTTAGTATGTGATGAGATCTTCTAGACATCCCAGGTTACATTGAAGATGGTTGACCTAGTTCACTAGTGACAGAATAATGCCTGAGTAACTCATTTCATTAATCAATTCCCAGGCTGAAATTTCAATCACAATGCATATTAAACTAGGCCATTCATTTAATTGTATTTCCAAGTGGGTAACAAAAGACAATCACCCGTTCTAGACAAAAACTGGACCACATATTCATCCATAAATCCCTTTCGTCCCATCCTGAAGGCAGTACCTAGAACAACAATATGGCAATATTTAGGAGACTCTGAAATGGTTTTTACCATAGAGCAATAGATGAGCTACTGCAGAACAAACAGCACTAAATTTGTGGGAACTACACAGAAAGGATCCTAGATAGCACACCTGTGCTGTCAGGATGTGCGAACCTAACTGAAGATGTAGCATATCTGAAAGACCTTGCTTGTCCTGCATTAATTCAGTCCAAATACCGGAAAGCAGAAGTTTACAGCATAATGATATGAACCAAGGTTATATAAACAGACAAATAGTAATCAAGCACGGCAGAAAGCCAACACGTTGAAGTGAATGCTACTGACACTGCTTCTCTTCATCTGTGAAGAGCCTTTCAGGGCAGATGAATGCTAAAAATATTTATGCTTCCCTGTGAAATAAGTACTGACCTTCTCACGTATAAAACAAAATAGGTAGCTACTTTATCCTCCCTCAACTGGTTTTAAAGTTTAAAAAAAATCCTTTTGATGTTAACATCAAACAAACAATTTGAAAGTTACTTCTACCAAAGCTGATGAATGACTCATCTGAATACGACAGCGAGGTAAGCTCAATGAGAACTATTGCACCTGTAGTGCTGCATTCAGATCTCTGCTTCCCACTCAGGATCTTCAGTCTAATATGAGCAAGCCTGAAGGCTGAGCTGTATGTTGCCCAGGGACAGACGCAAACAAATACCTCAGGAAATTCCAAAATAAGACTAGTAGTATAGACAACACTATGGATGAAGAACATGAAGTTCATAATAGTAGAACGTATTTGCAGAAACATTCCTAATTTGAGCTGGTTAGAAAAGATCCTAGAGGATATCTGACAGATTACACATTTCTCCTGAAAGAAATATTTCTCACAGGGATGTAGTTATTTCTTCCGGAAGAGCTGGGCCTGGCTCTAGCCTTAAGAATGCCATTTCAAGAGGCTTCATCCTGAGGACCCCAGATATTCCAAAAGTGAAGCCAAGCCAGAAGCTAGCTGGCAGGTAAATTTAAAATATCTGCCCTGTAAACCTGAATCATTTGGCGATATCAGAGGGAACAGGAGAAGGGAAACTACAAAAACCACAGGGTCCAGCTACTGAGGAGAAAACTAGAGCACAAGGTTAAGTAGAGAAATACATTTAAACATCTCCCACATGCAATATTGTGGGATTCAAGGCAAATCAAATTTTCTGAATTTTCAAGCTCTTTTCCTCTTATAGTTAAAAAAAAAACCAAAACCTAGTTGAACTTTCTTTAGAAGACCATATCAAAGTTGTGCCTTCTGACTTTTGCTGCAATTACTTGTTTGTACTTCTCATCTTAGGCCTCCAAAGTATGCTTGTTTTTAAATTTACTTGAAATATACTTAAACATTGAAATTTTTCCTTCCCTATTCTTTTTAACCCTTGTGTATTTTTTTTCCATAAACCACTACCCTAAATCACAGTCTCTCCAAATCTCAGGAAATAAAATATTTCACTATTTATCACGTTTAGTAGCTATTACATTGTTAAGTGCAGTGTACACATCAAATACAAAGACCTTGGCATTTTTTCCAATTTTTTCCATAATTAGGGGAGCTTCAGTCTCCAACTCAATACACAAAGCTGCTAATCTGTCCTTCCTCTTGCAAGACAGGAAATTTTTTCTACAAACCAGGAGAATTTTGTGTGAATGTTAGAAATAAATATTATTAGTTGCCACAAGAATACTGTGAGATGATCAAAGCCAAGAACACCTAGGGAGTTTTAACTCCCTGAAATGCTTTTTTTTCCCATAGTCTCATTTTTCATAATTTTGATTTTCTTCTTTTTCCATCAGCAGTACTCTCCCATGTAACATTTGGAGAGGTCAGGTAAAGATGGCTCAGTACCAGCATCTTTGTAAATAGCGACATACCAGCCCCTTGCTCTCCATGCTCAGCTATCAACTACTTATTTCATCTGCTTTAAACATCTGTATGTTCTCCAAAAGAGGTCCTTGACAGTAAAAACATTTTTTCACATCTGTATCCACTAAAGACATTTTTACAGTATTTTGAAATTACATTTTAACATCATTGACAAACACAATAAAGTCCTTCAAAGAGAGTGAGAGGTTACCTTGACTCTGGCACCATCTACTGAAAAGTGATCAAAAGTGCCTGGCTAGAGGACCAAAAAAAAGATACTAATTGAGACAACGCGCCCTAATTTCTTTTTGCAGTGTGAATACTTCTATTTTCTCATCACGAAAAAGGTTTTAACTTAAATCCTTGAAAAATATTTTCTTAGCTTCTTATTACTGCTGACATTCAACAGAATGCAATGATATAATGTAACTGGATCCTTCCAATCTGTAAGATAACCAGTATAAATAAACAAAAAGTTGCTTGTACTGACTTTGCAAGCAGTTTTCCCAACACAGAGACATCCAAGAGGAACAAGCCATTTCAGTGTAACTGCCAGGAGCATTCCTAGCTGTGCAAAATTCATTAAAATATGTGAAAAAAAAACTTGACACAAAGTTTAGAAAACAATTTTCTTACTCAAGCCTAAATATTTCATTCTCCCTTTCTAGACACAAGATATTTGACATACATTAACAAAAAAAAAAGCATGAACAATAAAGAATTGTATTCCAGGATTAGCATTTACATTGAAAATATTTGTAAGCAAAAACTTGAATGCCAAATTTTCACTTATTTGCTACAGTTACTTGAAAGTTGAGTTCATAAGTTCTTGCCACAATTAAAACACAACACTGAAACAGAAAACAGCACTAGTGCTACTAATTTTTTAAACAAAAGCAGTATTGAAACTGACTCCAAACGTGAAGTGTCTCATAACTAGCAAACTCCTACAAGAATTTATGTATTCAAGAAAAGTACTGTAAGGGTATCTCTTTCTGTCACAAACATAACTTTAGTTTACTAGAAAAGGTAGAATTTCAAAAGAAGACAAGCATTTTAGAAATATAAGAGCTTATAGAACAATAGGTAATACTTTGCCTTTGTGTATTTATACAAAAGAATATAGAAAGAACTCAAAGAATTAAAACTGCAAGCAAAATCAGTAAGGACAACAAGGGGTTATTGCAAATTCAGAAGATGAAGACAAAGTTTAGTAAAGAAATAAATGCTGGAAAATAATAAAAATTCATTACTTATACCTCTGAGGAATGAAGACAAGGAATATTGGCTTAAGCCTGTTGGACACTGAAAAGAACAGAGCCATCATGTGTGCAGGGTCTGATGATTAATGCTTGGCTTTAGCATACTGTAAGATTTATTGCATTTTGCCTGAAGTGGGTAATTGAATAATCCTTCTAAAAAGCAATAATTTTTCCATGAAGTTCATAAAGTTAATAAACCCCAAATCTCCAAGTAGTAGAAGAGAAATAGCTAAGTGTCTACCTGTGGAAATTATTGGATATAATGCACAATGTGCAAGCATTTTTAAAGGAAAGAGTATATACATTATTTTTAAATACTGCCTACGTACATGTATCCTGATTGAGTGAATGAACAGTGGTTCCTGACTTTTTATATCACAGGATCTCCATTGAATCCTTGAATACCGTTGTCGCTTTAGAGTCTAAAATCAAATTGAAACTCAAAAACATCCTGACTGTATGTAAATGTACATGAAATAAAATCAAAGTAAATATACTTTCATATTTACTCTTCCTACTCTTTCAAGCTGTGTTGACAATATTTCCAATGCCACTTAATGGGAGAACAAGTTCAACAGCCATTATTTAGACTTTTTATATCAATAGAAATACAGAGAAAGAAAATCCATACTGATTTACCTGTTTTTGGGGTCTACAGATCATATCCTATAAAATACTTAGGAGACTTGGACAACCATTCAGAGATGTAGCACCACACCAGCAGGTATTTTCTATGAATAGCTGAAGTATATAGTCTCCTTCTATGCTCTGTAGTGGAAGTTACTGGGATTTAAAATCCTGAAAGATCATAGAAGAGAACAAGATATCCACTTCAACTGTTGTGCTCTTCTAGTGTGTCATATCTAAAGTGGATCTTTTGATCCACTTTATGTATCCCAAGGCCGGATTTAAAAGTGTAAAAGCATATGTTATACTAACAGACCAAAGATATATCACTTATTTCATTTATGCAAAAAGAAATGGGAAGAATATAAAGAGCACTACTTGGATGAAATGAGGCAATCATAAGTTCTGAAAGTGTTAACAAACAAATCAGAGTTCATAGTATTTTTCAAACCAACACAAAACAAAACACAATAACCTTAAATATCACCATGTAAAATTTCTCAACATCCTCAAGCTTATGTACTTAACAGGTATTACCCACAACCATTACAAGACCTCTATACATTCTCATCAGGAGAAAAGACTGGACAGATTTAATTTATTCATCAATTTTTTGGAAGAAGAAAAGCCAAAAGAACATCACTAAAAGAGCTGTAGAGAGGAAAGGCAAAAACCATAGTGCTGTAGTAGCCCATGGGCTCTTCTTTAGCTCCCAAAAGACGGACCCAAGCAGCAAAACATAGTGAGTGCAGCCCACAGTCTCCATCAAGCATTATTTTTTAACACCTCTAGGACAGCACTTCAGTGCCTGATAATCAGGTTGCTCCTGAGCAGAAAAAAACCCACATATAAATGATACTTGCCCACAACATCACAATGAGCACCAGACACTAATAAGGACTGTAGGAAGTACTATTCCTATTATGGTCATCCTGTAAGGAGAATCAATTACAAAACTTCACTAAAACTTAGTGCTTCTCTTATGAAGTATCCATTCATTAATTTCAGCAGATACAGAAACACAGCAAAATCAAATTCTGTAAGAGAATACTTAAAGTATAATTCAGATCAACCGAATAAAACCAGAAAAGTGATTAGAATAAGAGAACACAGAGGCTGGTAATGATCTCTGGAGATTGAGTCCAACCGCTCTGCTAAAGCAGGCTCCCTACAGTACGTTGCACAGAAAAGTGCCCAGGTAAGTTTTGAATGTCACCAGAAAAGGAGATTGTACAACAACAGACTGTTCCAGCGCTCTGTTACCCTCACAGGAAAGGATTTCTTTCTTGTGTTCATATGGAAATTCCTCTGTTCCAATTTGTGCCCATTAGATACTTAAAAGCATTGATAAGTTCCCCTCTCAATCCTCTCCAGGCCAAACACTCCTAGGTCTCTCAGCCTTTTTACCTAAGGGAGATACTCCAGGCCTTTCATCATATTTGCAGCCCTCCACTGGGCTCACTAGATCCCTGTCTTCCTTGAACTGAGGAGCCCAGAACAGGACACAGTACTCCAGATTTGGCTTCATCAGGGCAGAGCAGAGAGGGAGGATTACCACTCCCATCGTGCTGGCCACACTCTTTTTAATGAGCCCCAGGATGCCATTGGCCTTCTTGGCCACAAGAGCACACTGATGGCTCATAACAGGGTAAAGGGTTCCATTTCTAGACACAGAACACAAACCCCAGTTTTTCATATAGCTTTTCAATTCTTGTTTTTCACCTGGCCATGACAACAAAACAGTCTTTCAGCTGGGGCATGCAACTTTCACCTCCAATATTGCCCTCAGGGAATTACCAAGTTGAAAAAATCATAATGCCTTTTTCATTAATGAAGCGTACCTCACTCTGGATTGCAGTGATACAATACATTTCAAACATTATTCTTCTCTGAATTAACACACCTGGGACTACTAACATTGTACTTTTGACATGAGATGGCTTTTGATTGTGCACTTCATGTTACATTGCTTCACTAGAAACAGTAACAAACAGCAGAACTCTTTTCATATTTTTAAGCTTCACTTTGAACCATCTGGCAATGTCACCCAGTACAAAGTAAATTATGGGCCTCCAATACATTTTCAGGACAATGTCCACTACTTGTTCTCCTAGATAAAAACCACATTTTAAAAATATGATGTAGTCATTTAAAATTCAAAAACAATGTCATCACAATGTATATAGTAAGATAATGGAAGAACGAAAGCACTTTTCTGGTGTGCACTTAAAAACACAATACTTCCACCTTGAAATCAGAGTTAGCACAATATTACCTCAGGAATTCCGTGCAAAGATAAAGGTCAGATTGGACATACCACTCCAATACCTCCTAGGTAGTAAATGTGTTTGTTTTGGCTCCTGTTAGTGTAGATTAATAACATATATATGAGTAATGGGAACTGTTTGCTGAAGAGAAGTTAATCTTGAAAGCAAGCAAGCAGTGTGGGTTGACAGTGAAGACAGAAGGCAAACTGATTTTCTCAGTATGAACAAAGGACTTTTACCTTTGGAAAAAAAAGGCTAATTATATGGAGGCTGGGAGAAAAACAAATCCACCTGACCATCAGAAGAAAATGAGATTCACAGGTGTGTTAAACAGACTGTTCTTGTTGCTTCCTAAACAGGGTTTCTCCAGTCTTCCTGTTTGTACAATAAAATTCTATCCATTTTGTTTTTTGTTTTTTTTTTTTTCACATGGTTACTTTTCCATGTATACAACCTTTTCAGTAGTGGAAAAACCACAAACATCATGCTGATGTTGGCACACACAGGACATTCCAGTCACACATTTAAGCATGTTCAGGCTGTAATCAGTTGCTCTTCTGACTGAAGCTGAGCTGGATTAGTTAAGCAACACTCACCACTTCTCTTTGTACTGTCTGACACATGGAAGAAGAGACAGAGGTAACAACAGCACAAGAGAGAGCAGTAAAATGCAGCCAAAAATGTGCACAAGCACAAAGGGATGGTACTTGGTCAGTCTCCAACTAGAGCAACAAGTTGTACAGAATACCTACGGAGATCATTTGATACCTAACTGAGTCAGTCTTAAAGGAAACAGCACTGGTGTGAGACTGAGGTGAGGTCAAAAATCAAGAGCAGTAAAAGAAAGAGCAAATGGAGTAGGCAGCCAGCACTTGAAAGCATGGCATAATACTTTATTCAAGCAACCCCCCCNCTGTTAGTGTAGATTAATAACATATATATGAGTAATGGGAACTGTTTGCTGAAGAGAAGTTAATCTTGAAAGCAAGCAAGCAGTGTGGGTTGACAGTGAAGACAGAAGGCAAACTGATTTTCTCAGTATGAACAAAGGACTTTTACCTTCGGAAAAAAAAGGCTAATTATATGGAGGCTGGGAGAAAAACAAATCCACCTGACCATCAGAACAAAATGAGATTCACAGGTGTGTTAAACAGACTGTTCTTGTTGCTTCCTAAACAGGGTTTCTCCAGTCTTCCTGTTTGTACAATAAAATTCTATCCATTTTGTTTTTTGTTTTTTTTTTTTTCACATGGTTACTTTTCCATGTATACAACCTTTTCAGTAGTGGAAAAACCACAAACATCATGCTGATGTTGGCACACACAGGACATTCCAGTCACACATTTAAGCATGTTCAGGCTGTAATCAGTTGCTCTTCTGACTGAAGCTGAGCTGGATTAGTTAAGCAACACTCACCACTTCTCTTTGTACTGTCTGACACATGGAAGAAGAGACAGAGGTAACAACAGCACAAGAGAGAGCAGTAAAATGCAGCCAAAAATGTGCACAAGCACAAAGGGATGGTACTTGGTCAGTCTCCAACTAGAGCAACAAGTTGTACAGAATACCTACGGAGATCATTTGATACCTAACTGAGTCAGTCTTAAAGGGAACAGCACTGGTGTGAGACTGAGGTGAGGTCAAAAATCAAGAGCAGTAAAAGAAAGAGCAAATGGAGTAGGCAGCCAGCACTTGAAAGCATGGCATAATACTTTATTCAAGCAACCCCCCCCTTTGGGTTAGGAAATACAGACTCATCATGGAATCACAGACCAATATTTATCATGTTTCAGACTAACACAGGTAAGAACTCAAAATTCTTAAGCTAATAAAATTCTAAGAGGAATCAGTCTTACAATAACGTATGCAGGGAGCCAGGTCTGCTGAATGATGCTAAATTTGCTTACTTCAATAAGCAAACAAATGCATTCTATCATGTAGAATTTAGGAGTTTATGGTAACACAATGTTATGTAATAAGCTTCATTCCAGATACCATGGCAGATAATAGCAGAGGAGAAAAAATGAAGAAGGGAATTCCACATCCCACATCCAAACCACAGTGGGGCCCATACAATAAAAGACAAAAGCTTGGGACGGCTCAAATATTTGGAAAGAGAAGGAGGTGGACCAAAAACTGAGAGTAATATGAGATAGCAAATCTTGCCAAAATATTTATGTCTCTGTGACCTGTGTGGGTTACATCTCCAGATAAGAATCTGTTTGTAACAGGGGCAGCTAATAAAAGGTAAAATTTATGGCTTTCTCATCATAAATGTTGCCCCAGATGTCCAACCACAAAGTACACAGGTTAATCACCCAACTGAACGTAAGGAAGAAGATCAATAAAACAACATCAGGGTATCCTTTCACCAGTAAAGGCAGAATATTCGACTAAAGAGCAAACAGCATACAGTGTCTCAGGTGTCTCCTTAAAACTCTTGCCATTAAAATATTGAAGACATTAAAATGAGGATTGCTATATGAAGACCAAATCCATATTTTATACTCATCCCTCTTACAATGGGAGAAGCACAGCGTCTGTCAGAATCTGGACAGGACTGATACTAAGCCTGATGGTTTAGGAGAATTCACATAAGATGATAAAACCCCCAAAGCATCAAAAACAGAACCACACTGTCCTTTTATTTGATCAGATGCAATTCCACATGTACTTTGTTCTATATTCTAGCAATATCTTATTTTCTGAATCTCTGCACAAAGAACGACATTGGAATTACTAGTATTTGTGATCCCATTGCTGCACACTAAGAAGTACTGTGTTGCAGTCTTTCACTTCGCTCATCAGCTGGTTTCAAGACAAGCATTACTGGAAAATCGTATAAATTTGATTAATAACTGCATACCCTTCGTAGTCCATAGCCAACAGTATACAGAGCTATAACTGTTGAAATGCAAGATTTCCCTTGTTGTTTGATGAGTAAGCTTATCAAAGCCTCAGATTTAGCCCAAAATGTCTGTTGTCAGTTGCAAATAGTTTTTCTGCTATTACTCATAGATTTTAGGACTAGCTACATGACTACGTTAATTCTCATGATAAAACAGCAATAAACTTGCAACTAGTAATGGTAAATGTCCCTTAAAATGATGGAAGACTGAAGTATTATGTGAACATATATGCAGACCGAACAGTTAGTCTTTTTTTAATATGCCCCAGTAGACAAATTCCTGGGATTTTTGTCAGTGTTGAGACTCAGGACTTCTTCATTATATTTTACATAAAATACATCTTTCTGTGTTCTTTCTTATAATAAGTGTTGGAAATCTTTTTCCTATTGCATTTTCAGAGATCATTGATGATGTAAGGACAGCGCATACGTTGACTCTAGCAAATCTGTGAAGACACCAAATGCCTGTTTTTCTTAAAATCTCTTGGTGTCATTAGATGACAACATAAGAATAAATGACATTTTCCTAGGTAAAGAGATTTTTTCACAAGAATTTTGGTAGCAGACCTTTGTTTCTGAAATGAAGTCCTTTTATTACTATTGGCCCCTCAGGAAAGTAAGAATCGGATAAACAAAGTTTAAATACAGAGCTGAAGCCTTCAAAGAAATGGAGGAAAGCCTACCTTGTGTTAAGGGTTATGTAGTAGGAATGCAGTAGTGCACCACACTGGATTTATTCCTAAAGTGTTTCATTCTTTTTTTATTTTTCACAGGAAGTTACAGTTTCAGTCTCTCTTAAACACCACTGCTGTTCCTGTCCTCGTTAGCATGTCTTCCCAGGTCAAAACTTTCATTCTGGGGAAATACTATGCCTAAACATGTCAAATATAACAACAGAGCTGTTAGGTTAATTGCAAATCTAGTCCAAATTTCACTTCCTTTCACATTCCATTCTTGCTGAAATGAAGTAGATGAGAAAAATACAGAAAGTTCAATGGGAATAATCTTGTGCAGATGGAGGAAACCCAGATGCATTTAAATAGAGCAGCTCTTTGTCACTCAAAGGAGTCCAAAGGACAGATGCATTGTCCGTTAATCATTCAGGAAACCCTTGTGATTAAAAACTCCTAGATCTCCAAAAGGCCAGCCAACTAAAAAGATACACTGTGCTCCAGCACTCATGGTACTCCATCTGGGAGAATAAGAGGCTTCCTTGGCCAGAAGCAAGAAAGAACAATGTAAATAAGGTTATTATGCATTAAAAAAAAAAGAGTGCATGCCCTGGAGGATGGGGAGATTTCTGTTCTATAAATCAGAAAGGAAGATCTGGCAAAGTTCATTGTCCGACTGGCTTACTAACAACAAGACTAGTGCAGACATTTCCTTAAAAGGATGAAGAAAAAAAACAGAGGTAGAGTCAAGCCAATGAATTAAAATACTATGAAAAGCAAATGAAAGACATTAGAAAAGAGCCTGAAAGCAATACTCTGCAATCCCTAGGGAGTATCCCCAACTGCACAGAATATAAGGCTGGAGAAAAAGTAATATCCAATGAGAACTAACATAAAAGCCTGATGTCATGGAATACAGAAAGTCTTCAGCATGCACTGAATATTTATACAGGTGAAAATAAATGTCTCTATATTATGCAGTTTACTCAATACCCTAGATAAGGGTTTGTAACCCCTGTTGCATATACTCAGCATCACAATTAAACATCACTAAATAATTATTTGTATTACTTAAAACATGGTTAAGATTGAGGAGTCCAGTTGACAAATAAAGGTGACATATACAGGTGCTGCCCCCAAACACATAGACAATAGAAACTCCAAGAAAAGTAACTAAAATTAGACAGCAACATGACCAGTTGTTTCACTGCATCACCTGCATACTTTTTTTTTCCCCCCAGTATTTCCATAGACATCATGACAAAGTAGAAATATCAGAGGCTAATGAAGAACTCTGAAGTAGCTTTGCTAACACAAGTAGAGATCTTTCTAAACATGAAAGACAGTTTAGTGGAAATTACAAGATGCTTATTTGGCAATCTAACAGCAAAAAATATCCTCATAACCATGAGAAATATTTGGTAGAAATAGCAGAACAATGATAGAGCAGTGTGGCTTGTACAATAACTGCAGAAGAGAAAAGGAGCTAAGACGTTGAGCCAAGTTGGAGGTAAAGCATTTAAGAATGGAAGCTAATGGAGAATGACAAAAGATTTCAGCCTGAGCCAACAGGGACAACTGTATTTCCTTGTTGAGAAATTAACCAAAGTTGAGAGACGGAAGTTCAGAATCTGTGGGTTGTTTTGTGCCCCACACAAGGAGACAAATCAGAGAGGATCTGGTTGTAAGATGCGCTTAGGAAATAAATAGGGCAGTATAAGAGAAATCAGGAGAAGATAGAGGCAGGACAGCCAGACCAGACATGATCTCAAGCAGACAGAGCAGTTGGATGGGTTAAAGGGGATGAGCAGGGACGGTGATTAGAGATGCCTCTAGCTCTTGATAGAACTTCAGTCATGCTGAGTTACGAGGCAGCTGCAACAGCCACTAACAAAGACTTGGCTCAGGTAAGCACTATATTTAAGTATCAAGACACTGTAACAGAATTGTACTGCACAGCATAATCATCTCTTTTTGTTATTTTTAGTTATAAAGATTTGAGTACTGCACAGCTTTATAGCCCATCTGTTGGAGACCATAGCAATTGAATTCATATGTGAACAGTAGGACTCCTTTGCTAAAGATTTTGGATAAAAGAGTCTTTAGACGGAGTTGAGTCTTTTTTTTTTTCAGTACAAGCAGACACTGAGGCCTGGAAATAAACAGGTGAACACACTGGTGATTGAATGATTTATAAATCCATGAGTAAGACAGGAATAGTTTTCTTCTATTCTTCTTTTCCCTTCAGTTTTATTTCTACAAATCAGTTGACTGTTCTACTACAGGTTTTATTTGTCATGGTTATTCTTCAGCATCATGGTCTTAAATATTTACTTAGTTTCTTAATCAGTCTGTCTCCTTATTGGTTGCTGTCCTTCCTCTGGACATATTTCTGTATATGTCTCATTTGTAAAAAAAAACATTAAAGGAAAATATCGATTAACAGTAACATAAAAAGCAAGAGGAAAAAAAGCAATAGGGAAGTTTCCAGCTCTCTGAAAATTACTACAATGAGAATACGCTCATTGTAGCATATTATTATGGCTCACAAGAACGTCTCGTAGTACTTTAATTTGAGGAATAAAATTAGTTCTGCAGGCCTGATCAGCCAAAATTTGCAAGCTTTATTCCATCAAATCCACCTACATATGAAGAATTTATATATATATAAATATTTTATAAGCAATAGTACTAATGCTCTATCAGTATCCATATTGGCTATCCCAGGTGATTCAATACATCATTTTCTTGTTTTAATTCTTTAGGAAAAGTGTGATTAACATTTCACCATCTAGGAAAATTGTAAGTGTAGAGCAGTGGAATTTTCTATCTCAGTTGCATAGATCTAAGAGTGAATGAAGTGAAAGATTAAGAAAATAACCTATTCTTTTCTGTTCACAGGATAAATCAACAAAAACAATCAAATTCCATAACAAACACCTTCACCTACACTAGGTCCAATGTCAGCTCCATCAGTTATATCAGTGTGGTCAGCATAACCATGCATGCTCAAGAAAAACATACACTTTTAGCATTAACATTTCCCCATGTACTGTCAAGACTTCTTTGTCAGAACAATGCTACCAGCATCAGTGTAGCACAATATAACAGCTACAAAAAAAAACAAACACACAGACACATCAGACAACATAACACCTGGTTGAAATGCAAAAGAGGTTTGAGTAAGACTGAAGGTACATAACATACTTAGTTTTTTATCACATGCTTAACAATTCTGAATTCTGATCCAAAAGAAATTAGGATTTCACCATATATAACTAGAACAAGTAAGCAACTTTCCCACAGCCAGGTCTGATGCAGAATGCCCTCTCAAAACATTAAATAAAACAAAAAATGAACAAAAATGTTTCCCATTTACTCACCCGGTCTGATACTGATATTTTATCTAACAAACATAAGTGCAGATCAAATTTTAAACAAAAAAATACTCTATTGAGAATCATAGAAGAAAATATGNTCTTAAATATTTACTTAGTTTCTTAATCAGTCTGTCTCCTTATTGGTTGCTGTCCTTCCTCTGGACATATTTCTGTATATGTCTCATTTGTAAAAAAAAAAACATTAAAGGAAAATATCGATTAACAGTAACATAAAAAGCAAGAGGAAAAAAAGCAATAGGGAAGTTTCCAGCTCTCTGAAAATTACTACAATGAGAATACGCTCATTGTAGCATATTATTATGGCTCACAAGAACGTCTCGTAGTACTTTAATTTGAGGAATAAAATTAGTTCTGCAGGCCTGATCAGCCAAAATTTGCAAGCTTTATTCCATCAAATCCACCTACATATGAAGAATTTATATATATATATAAATATTTTATAAGCAATAGTACTAATGCTCTATCAGTATCCATATTGGCTATCCCAGGTGATTCAATACATCATTTTCTTGTTTTAATTCTTTAGGAAAAGTGTGATTAACATTTCACCATCTAGGAAAATTGTAAGTGTAGAGCAGTGGAATTTTCTATCTCAGTTGCATAGATCTAAGAGTGAATGAAGTGAAAGATTAAGAAAATAACCTATTCTTTTCTGTTCACAGGATAAATCAACAAAAACAATCAAATTCCATAACAAACACCTTCACCTACACTAGGTCCAATGTCAGCTCCATCAGTTATATCAGTGTGGTCAGCATAACCATGCATGCTCAAGAAAAACATACACTTTTAGCATTAACATTTCCCCATGTACTGTCAAGACTTCTTTGTCAGAACAATGCTACCAGCATCAGTGTAGCACAATATAACAGCTACAAAAAAAAAACAAACACACAGACACATCAGACAACATAACACCTGGTTGAAATGCAAAAGAGGTTTGAGTAAGACTGAAGGTACATAACATACTTAGTTTTTTATCACATGCTTAACAATTCTGAATTCTGATCCAAAAGAAATTAGGATTTCACCATATATAACTAGAACAAGTAAGCAACTTTCCCACAGCCAGGTCTGATGCAGAATGCCCTCTCAAAACATTAAATAAAACAAAAAATGAACAAAAATGTTTCCCATTTACTCACCCGGTCTGATACTGATATTTTATCTAACAAACATAAGTGCAGATCAAATTTTAAACAAAAAAATACTCTATTGAGAATCATAGAAGAAAATATGCATAGAAATTCATCCAGCTATTTAGATTCAATTTAATTTCGATACATAGGTTCTTATTACAGGCACAGCCTACATTAAGAAAACACATTTAAGATACAAACTCTTGTCAGATAAGTATCAGCTGCCCAGGAAATTCATTTTTATATTGTATACCATGCAAAGAAGTATTAGATGACTGTGAATTAACTTTTATTTTCCTACTAATGATAGTTATGGATAGAAAGTAATAACACAGACAGGTCAGCACAACAACTGTAGAATAAAATATGCAAATATATCATTTCATATAAACCAGCATTCAGTTATTACTGCTGGTTTTGAGGAACAGTGTTACCAGCTGTGTCAATATGCATAATTTTCTCATAATCTGTAATACTGCCTTAGACAGCCATAAGATCATAAGCCAATTTTTATTCCTCAAAAGCCCTCATGAAACATATCATTTGGTTTAAAAATTGACAGCTATTTCAGAAGACATACACCAAAACTAGAGAGTAAAAAGTAAATTTCTCTGTTAAAATAAATAGATTGGTTGAGTATTCCAGCCAGTACATGTTGAGCATTTTGTCCTAAAAGGAAGTCACTGTTACAAGACATACAGGGCTAACTTACAAGACAGTTTACCTAGATTAATTTATTAAATTAGTCCGCTGACTTCATCAGAAGAGGGTCTTGGCTCTCAGCCCCTCCACACCTTAATTTTCTATTTAGTATAAAAGACAACTCAAAGTTTTATCAGTTAGGTCAGGTCTACCACTCCATAAGAGCAGGAAGTTCAGGTTTGGATAAGAGCTGAGAAACAGCAAACAAATGTTCATAACCTTTATTCCATTGTTTCTCATTCACAGAGTTCAGATATCACAGAATCACAGACTTGTAGGGAACAGAAGGGATCTCTGGAGATTGAGTCCAACCTCTCTGCTAAAGCAGGCTCCCCCTACAGTACACTGCACATAAACGTGCCCAGGTAAGGTTTGAATATCTCCAGAATAGGAGACTGTGCAACAACAGACTGTTTCAGGGCTCAGAAATCCTTTCCTGTGAAGGTAATATTCTCCTGTTTGTATAGAAATTCCTCTGTTCCAATTTGTGCCCAACGCCTCCTGTCCTGTTGGTGGGTGCCACTGAGAAAAGCATGACCTCATCCATTTGGCTCCCAACCATTAGATACTTATAAGCATTGATAAGATCCCCTCTCAATCTTCTCCAGGCCAAACAGTCCTAAGTCTCCCAGCCTTTTCACCTAAGGGAGATGCTCCAGGTCCCTCATCATACTTGTAGCCCTTCATTGGGTTCTCTAGATCTCTGTCTTTCTTGAACTGAGGAACCCAGAACAGGACACAGTACTCCCATCAAGTTTACCGCTATATCAGATTTGCTACAATTACAGCATCAGCACAAATATGTTTCTTTAGGACCTGACACCACATCAGTGCTATCTGCATGGCAGCTAGGCACTGACTTCTGATATTACTCACCTGGTAAGTCTGTGTTTATATGTATGGGTGAAGAAAAGTCTACATACTCAAGGTACTATAAGATCTAAAATGCTCACTTCCCTGGATCATGCTGCACTGTATGTCAGCATTACAGTTTCAAAAATTCCAACAGTTTAGCAAAGCTCAGTTTTTGCCAGATCTCACTTTAAACAACACAAGAAAAATTACTTCTCAGCAGTAGATTTACTCTAAAATCAACAGTTCTTTAAAGAGTTTTTGGTTACAAAAACCAATAAACCAAAAATAACAACAGAACTCAAAGCACTCATTACTCACAAGTTCACAGCTACAGGAAGAGCAACTTTCCAGAATTCCTCCCATTTTCCTTCCTCTCATAACTACATCAAGCAATAAATGAATGTCCCTAAAAGTCATGGCATGAGAAACATAAGCACAAGAAGATAACAAATATTCAGACTATGCAATAGAGTTCCTCAGAGTTGGTGATTTTTCTTTGCACGGGCTTGTGCAAACATATCTTTGGGAGTCAGTATCTCCCACATCTAATTTTCAGATAGAAATTCACACAAACCCTTTTACTCATAATAAACATCCCCAGCTACATCTAACCTAAATTTTCCATGGTGCTGAGTTTAATAAAAGTTGGATTTAACACCATTATTTGGTTAAGATTTAAAAGGTTTATGATAAACAATCTTTTTTCTCATTTGTCCAGGCTCACCCTTAACTGAAGCTAAAAGAGGCACATGAGTCAAGATTTAACGACATACACTTTGCATGGCAATAATTACTACAAAAAAAAACTTAAAGTTTAGTTTATCGGCTTCAGCATATAAATCCATCCTTCTAAAATGGATGGAAAAAAAATGCTGTTCAGAGTGACTAAATATGTATCATCAAATGAAAAAATCAAGTTAAGTATGACATTATGTTAAAAAATTTCCATGAATACTAGGTTCTGGCCAATATACATCAAAACACATTTGACTGTAACGTCCACCACTGAGTGTATGAACGAAGACAAAGTTTATAGGTACTCATGTTCAGTTTTCAAATAGTTACAACTGCACTACAGCATAGGATTTAGCATTTTTACTTTTTAACAGTACGCTATCACACTTGTGATAAAACCCAAGTGGTCAGTTATCAAAGCAATGAATATCCATTTCGTTCAAAATTTTTCCCAGCATGATACAGTGTGGAGACAAAAAGATAAACACTTTCCTAGCACTACCATGATACTGAAAGGTCTGTTTCCTTTTTTCTGTGTGTTTTAAAATACCTGATTTATTAAAAGTATACACATCACAGAAAACATTGTTTCATGGCAAACGTCATTGCTTGCCATGTCCCTGAAGCTATAGGTCCTAGTTTCTCAGCCTTCTGTACACAGTAGGAAGCAATACATTGTGTTCCTTTCAACAGAGACTTTGATAACAGAGCTCTGTCATGCAGCCTTGCTGGAGTTTGCACTGCCTTAGGCAAATTTAGAAGGCCATCTGGAAATTACAACTGATTAATTAGTTGTAAGACTATGAAGTGAAGAGGGCAGATGGAAGTACACAGTTCTTCATCACTCCCCGTCCTGCAAGACCTACCAGTCCAATATCAAATCCACATCAAATATTCTGATGTCTCTATCCAGAAAGATTTAGAAAAAAAGCAGGTGTGCCTTTCACAGTAATTACATTTCCTCAGGTGGTTTCTCTCCTTGCTCTGTCCATTGAAGATATCAGTGCTAACAAACAAAGTCTAAAAATCGTGACCTGACAACAAGGGTATTTTCAGCTTAAGTCTTGCTTGATTTTATATTTATCGCTCCTTTATTGCTTCCAAACAAAGAGCCATGGTATTATATGCCTAAGTGTTATCTAATAGAAAAAAAATACTCCTTTTGTACTTCTGAGAAAAAAAAATATTTCTTCAACTTGCTATACGTGTGGTCAGTTTGAATCTACAAAGTCAATAGATCGAGCTAGCTGATCCCTTTGGCCTAGCAACTGTGTGAGTAACACAGAGAAAGCGTTATCAAAAAGAGTGACTTAATTTAATCTCCATTCTTTTTCACCCTCCATTTTAGCAAGTGAGAAGGTCTGAAGACTAACGCATCACACGACAGAAACCGTAAGTGCATTACTGCTCTTGATAAGGTGACTACTTTCTGGAACAGCAGTTACAAATCGGCACCCCCGCTACGAACAACACAAAGATTTAGACAATCACAAAGGACTATCTGAAGCAATCAGTACAACAAAGTGAGAGAGCCAGAGATTACTTACTCCATTTAGAATTACAGCTACGTGCATACAAGTTATTAAACAGCTCTTTATTTCTTTCTGGATGCAATTGTTGTGGATATACTAATGAAGGAACCTTAAATATCATACTTATAGAAAAATAAAAAAAACACAAAAAACCAACAAATTATACTTATAGAGAGAACATACTACTTTGTCATCTTTTACTTATAAGTTAAGAAAGACAAGTAAGAAAAATGGTATAACAGCAACAGGACCAGCACAACAAGAAGACGTTACAAAGAAAGGAGAAAATTGAAGGGTTACCTGTCTCTGAGGATCAAGGCTCGCAGAGAAAAACTCCACAAACGGACCTCCAACAAGAGATCCTTCCCCCATTGCAGTCAGCCCTTAAATGGGGTCTAAGAGGGGTTGAGCCTGACTTCACTCCTTTCAGTTGCACAGATGAATTGCCTTCACCTGTGCTCCCAGAACTGACCGGGTCTTTCCTCCAGGTGCTCAATCAGGCTGTGACTCAGCAGTTGCTCTACAATAAGCAAAGTATCATCTTTGATAAATAGCTTTTCTGCACAAACTATCACATTAATTGCTGATGAAATACATATGTATGAGTATCACTAATAGTTGCAATTTCAGAGGTCTTCCAAGAAACTTACGCTTAAGAAATCAACATCAAATGCTTGCTAGGTGTCTAGCAAGTGAGGATGCAGAAATAGTAACACATTTGCAAATAGCATAAAGAAAGAATTTAAGACAGAAGTTCTTAAGCAAACGTTTCAAGAAATCTTTCATTGTACTTGGATTAAAATTATATTTCAGGTCCAGTTAAAACATCAGGCTCAGTATTAGTGGGCCACCAAGGTGATTAGAGGGCATCACTTCTCTGAAGAAAGGTTGAGGGAACTACTGGGTTTGTTTATCTTGGAGAAGGCTCTAGGGAGGCTTATACCCGCTATAAGGCTCTCACTGTGGCCTTCCACTACATTAAAGGAGCATATAAACAGGAGGGGGAATGACCATTTACAAGGATTGATATTCACAGGACAAGAGTGAATGGCTTTAAACTAAGTAAGAGATTTAGGTTAGATATTAGGAGGAAGTTTTTCACTCAGAGAGTGGTGATGCACTGGTTGCCCAGAGAGGTTGTGGATGCCCCATCCTTGGAGGCATCCAAGACAAGGCTGGATGTGGCTCTGGGCAGCCTGGTCTAGCAGTTGGTGACCCAGCCTGGGCAGGGGGGTTGAAACTGTGATCTTTGAGGTCCTTTTCAACCCAGGCCATTCTACAATTCTATTTGCTCATCAAATCCTTTTTCTCCCATGTTTTGACACACTAAACTCCTGACTAGAACCAGAACAAAGCTACTAAGTACCCACTTCAGAAAGTCCTTCCCTCCAAATAGCAGTCTGAAAACAGTCAGCCCCAGCCTACTTAACTCCATCACAGCTGCCGACAGTGGCCTTGACATTTTCAACTTGCCAGATTTTAAACTGAAGTGTAAATATTTCAGGAGCAGCCCAAATGAGAGAAAAAAACAATACATCCAGTTGCAAAACCTTTCCAGTTTTTCATTACTTTCCAAGTGGATAAGTCTGAAAACTTTCATTTTTGACTCAGTAAGATTAACTAGATATCAAATGTAAGTCTGCACATTAAAGCACTTGCGCTCTTTGCTTGTCTGTAACCATTTGAGAAGTCCAAGCCTCACAATATTAGCTAACGGCAATACAGATATACACACTCTTGTTTACCTTTCCCTCCTCTTTCTTTAGGCCATTCTAGTATCCGTGTCTTGACATATTGAACTCTTCACATTAGGCTGCTTTTGATTTGTAAGGAGAGTTACAATAGTTAATTACAGAGCACAGTCTTCGGTGACACAAACATTTTGCATTTATAGCCTATTGATATAGTCCAGAGCAAGAGGCTAACCCATATTTAATTTGTCTAACACGTTTCTGGTTAAAGTTCCATCAAATGGGTGACTGGAATCCCTCCGATTCAGCTGGAAAAGTCACTTTGAAGGAGGCGTTTATTAGCAACATTTGCCTCAGACGCAACAGGAGGCCCTGAGGGCCTGGGGAAAATCAGTGGTTGCTTCTAACAGTCAAAACCCGCTATTCCCCACAGGATAAAGTGTCAATAATAGGTTAGATATCATTATTTGGAATTGATTTTACAGCGGGTATAAAATTAAAGGAAACGAGGCCATTCCTCCAGGCGGTGAAGTCTGCTGCTTTGAAAGGCCCTCTGGCCTGACCCTGCGGCCCCAGCCCCAGGGAGCACAGGCAGGCCACAGTGGGGCTGGCCTCCCAGCCAGCAGCACAGCTGCTCACCATAGAGTATGGGGAGCGTGGCTGAGGGCCTGTAGCACTTAGCGCAATTAAATCAACAGCCTGTAGCTCATTCCTCCAGCGTGACAGGAAAAAGGCGCAAACCCCAGATGCCTTTGCTTTCTTCTATCTTTGTGTTTGCCGGAGTGATTTTTGTGAGTGTTTAATCCTCTCTGCGGTCCAATGTTCACAAGAAAATTTAATGTGCATGTGGTTTTGACTGAAAAAGTCCCAAGCCAAAATATCATTAGCTCACAGGTTTTTCAAATAATATATCCAGTAGTTAATTCTGAGGGGTTTCTACATTAAAACATTTTCAGCAGTATTGTGAAGGAATGTGCTGGGCAGCAGTATTTCTCTTTTCTTATAGACAGACTCCAAAACAGCTGTACAGGGACAGCAACAAACTCTAACAATATAACACTGTTTCATTTTGAGGAAAGACATTCTGTGGTCTTTCATAGTGTGTTACCCGCAGTGCAGCTCTGCAGAGGTACAAATCCACTAGTACAATTGCACTTGTGTCCAGCAATATCAGGCCTAAATTTCATGGATTGGTGGACTGGTTTTGTTTGTTTGTTTGTTTGTTTGTTTTCTTGGGGGGCGGGGGAGGTCCTTCTCTCTTCTGTTCCTTTCTTTGCCTCCTTTATGTTGCTACTTTACATAAATTTATTTGGTCAGTGCTTCCTCACCACCCCTCTCTCATGACTTTAAAAGTTACCAGTCTCTGAAAGTCTCCTGAATGTGGAGAGCACAAAGTACACAGCAGGACTAAGGAATAACATTATGGAGTATTTGTTCTGTCAGCACCAGTACACATTAGACACAACAATTTCTTCTAAACAAGCCAGTGCATTGCCTTTTTTCTCAAGGGAATCAAGGAAACATCTGCATAAAAGAAGTGCTTAAATAGATGCTAAAGGAACATTGCTGTTACTGATACAGATGTGTCAGCAGCAAATCCTAATGTAATATTCTTGATGTTTGACAGCCGTGCATCAGTACACCACCCAGCTCTGTCCTGAGCTTTCACACAAGGTGGTACAACCCAAACAAGGGCAGTAAAAAGCAGGAACTATCTTTTCCTGCATATTGAATCATAGAATCACCAAGGTTGGAGAAGTCCTCCAAGATCATCCTGTCCAACAGCCTTCACCTACCACCAATATTCCCACACAAACCCCTGCCCCTTAGTACAACATCTAAACGTTTCTTGAACACCTCCAGGGATGGTGACTCCACCACCTCCCTTGGACAGTCCATTCCAGTGCCTGACCCCTCTTTTGGAGAAGAAATTCTTCCTAATATCCAACCTGAGAACCAAGTGGGTACTTAGCTCTATTACTTCGTATACTTCTTCCAGGAAGAGTACTTCTCGCTCAAGCCAGGCTGTGGTTTACTTGGATGGAGATAACTTCTCCAAACTCTGGTAACCCAGGTAGATGAGAACTGATGCCTACTAATACAAAGAGCCAACGTGGCCACATTTGTTTAGGCTTGTTTAACCCAAATCTCATCCTGTTGCTTTTATGAAGCAATATGATTTTATGGAACTTCTTAACATGTTTCACATTAAAAATAAGTTTTCTGGTCTCTTTTACAGAAGAAAAATGAAATCTGCTTATAGTCTGTATGTTCTACCAGAAAAGAAAACACTGAGTCCTAGGGATAAGAATGTTAATACAAAGTCTCTGTCATTTAGCACTACGTCACAGACATTCATGTGGCATTTCTATTCATATTACTCTTGTGAAAGGAAAAAGTGTCCAGTACTCTCTCCACCATGAGTTATAAACTGTAGCAAATGTGCTTCTAGGAAAAGCAGGAATTGTCCTCTGTCCGTTCATACATTACCTATGTCTTATATTCACCCTCATTCCCTTCCCTAAGCTGTCGTCAGATAGAGCTGAGGGACCTTGGCAAACTTTCCTGGCTGTCAGTGATAAGTAAAGTTTAAGAAAAGAGTGCTGGCATAAATCTGACACATCTGACTCCAGTGCTACAAAGTTCAGCCGGGACAAGAGCTGGAAGTTAAAAATGGCTAGTTTCACAAATATGGTAGAACCCGTATCATACGCATAAGCAGCACCACCACCAAAAAAAAAAAGAGAAAAAAAAATAAGAATCATAAGTTGCAGTTTGCTTTCTGATACATGTTATGAGTGCATCTTCTCCACACTACAGAAAAAGAAACAGCCCTCATGGGATCATGATTTGATTTACATCATCACATAATTGACACATTAAATAGGTATTGGAGATTATTTTTGCCATGTCCTTGATGCAGTGCCTTCTGACAAAGTGTGCACAAAACACACATCTGGTCTATTAAGCTATGGAGACATTGTGTGAACCATGTGGTAATGGCTGATAGAAAAAGAGACCAGTGAAATCTGCAAATGTAAATACATAAGCCAGAGGTGGAAGTCTGTTTCTGGTAATGGCCAGTAACAAGCTGGGATAATGTAATTAAAAGAGCATGATGATATATGGGTCCAAACACAGCAGGAGAATCTAGTGAGATGTGTAACGTGCTACATGAAATGCTGACAAAATACAAGAGAGGGACACCATCCAGAGGATCTGGACGTGCTTGAAAAATGATAAACAAATGAGGTTTAACAAGGTCAAGTGCAAGGTGCTGCATTTGAGTTGAGGCAATCCCAGATATGCGTACAAACTGGGAAAAGAACTCACTGAGAGAGGCCTGTGGAGAAGAACTTGATGGTCCTGGTGGATGAAAAGCTGGACATGAGCCATCGGTGTATGTTTGCAGCCCAGAATGCCAACTGTATCCTGGGCTGCATTGAAAGAGAGGTGGCCAGCAGAGAGCGAGAGGTGATTGTCCCTTTCTACTCTGCCCTTGTGAGGCCCCAGCTGGAGTACTGTGTCCAGGTCTGAGGCCCCCAGTACAGGAAAGAAACAGAGCTGGGTCCAGAGCAGGGCCATGAAGATGATCATAACGCTGGAACACTCCTCCTATGAGGAAAAGTTGAAGGTGTTGGGCTTGTTCAGCTTGGAGAAGAGAAGGCTACATGGAGACCTCACTGCAGCCTTCCAGTACTTGAAGGGAGGTCATAAGCAGGAGGGGGACCAGCTTTTTACACGGTCAGATAGTTGACAGGACAAGAGTGAATGGCTTTAAACTAAAAGAAAGTAGACTTAAATTTGATGTTAGGAAGAAATTCTTTACTCAGAGGGTGGGCAGACACTGGCACAGGCTGCCCAGAGAGGTTGTGGATGTCCCATCCCTGGAGGTACTCAAGGTCAGGTTGGGTGGAGCCCCAGGCAGCCTGAGCTGGCAGGTGTTAGCCATGCTTATGGCAGGGGGTTGAAGCTCGATGACGTTTAAGGTCTCCTCCAACCTAAGCTATTCTACGATTCACTGAAGTTTCCAAAAATCACAAGATATTTCTAAAAACTATTAATAATATATCAATACAAACTGTCACAGGGTGAAACTGAATGATTTTCTTTCTTTAAAAGAAGTACCAACTGGAACTGATTTTGCCACTCCTACAGAAAAAAGTTGCTAGGTATCTACCTGGGATTAGTATCTCGGAAGATGCTTTTTATTTTCACAAACATCTTTGAAGTATAGCTTTGTAGCCAATTTCACACTTCAATATCACAAAATACAAAATGAATTATTTTTCACATAAGCTACTGATCTGTTGTATTAAAACAGTCTGGATCATTTTGTCTGTTTGGATTTGTGCTGACAGAGATAAACAAATAAATTTTGATTAGATAAAATTAATGCCTTCAGCTGGCGTCAAAACTGGTATTTCAGATGGTTAATGCCATGACTCAGACTCACCTATTCAAATTTCCAGTTTGATTTTATGTAAATGATAATCCAACTTTTATTTTTTATATAGGAGCAGGTAGCAGTGCGGGGTTCTGGTATTAATTATACATGGAAACAGAAAACCTGAAGTAAACCTGGTAGCATGTTAAGAATCCAGCTATTGTGAATTCATCTGGAATTCATTGGGCTACCTCTGGCTGTAATGAATTCATGCTGTATTAGCAGTAACATCACATGTACGCTAATGGATGTTCTACTGAGAACAGTATTATTTAATTGACTCAAAGGATTAGTTTAATATCATTTTTCTTTGAACTATATTTTTAACACAGCTTTGTACTGAGGCATTAGACAAAAAGAAGACATCAGTGGAAAAACATTCATACAAAAATATACAAAATAAGACATTTTGTCTCCTTAGGAAAGATACAAAAAGCATTAGAATTGTATAGTCTATCTCCCACATAAACAAATCAGTTGAGTTTATTTATAAAAAAATTTTCTCTGTAGGAAACAAAATATTTAATTCTACAAAACTGAACACACGCAATTCAAGAGTGGTATTAACATTGGTACCAGCTGCATGTCTCGGATACGATAAGTAACGGGGGAACAATAATTTGAATACCAGAAAGGTAAAACTTCTTAACTGTTTGGTGTGTCTTGTGAACTGTACTAAAAATAGTAAAAACATCAACATGACTACTGTCAATCATTTTTAACTTCAATCCTGTTCACCGGTAGGTGAACTTGCTTTCCTGGGTTAGCTGACTAAAATCAACGAGCTGGTCAGACATCAAGACTCAGATCCATTTGGTGCAATCACTCAGCACTCCCACTGCTTATGAGAATTAAACAGGTCTTCCTAAGACTATCGGTTCAGCATCAACAAATACATTTTGAACAGCAAAAACTACAGAACTGCCAAGCTCACTGATTCTTAGGCTTGGACGCCAACCTCAGTAATGGCAGAAGGTGATGCTAAGCCCAAGGAAGAGTGAATGCAAACATTACAGCCAAGGAAACCAGTGGTCAACTAACTGAACATACAGGTACCCAATTAAGGGCATATCACTGATTATTTTTCTTTTTTAATCTTGCAATTCTAGCTCATATTTCTACCTATGCTCCTCTCCTAAACATCCTGTTTCCACAGAAGCAGTTCTCACTACTTCAGTATTGTCACTTTCAAAAACGACTTTAATCTTCATATGGTGTAGCAACACATAGTAACTTGAATGTATCACTACAGCAATTCAACCACAGCTGTGGTTCCTGTAGGTGACCTATCTCTATCTTTTTCTGAAGCTATATTTATGCAGATGCTTGAGTCAGCTTTCAAACTCAAAACCATGTTTGATTAACCTGTGCCTACAGTACACATTAACTACCCCAAGATCTGACAGTGAAATGGACAGAGGACAGAACGAACAAGAGAAAGCATCCCAGGTAGTAAGAATTAAGAGAGGAAAATTAATTACTTGCGTGACGAAGGTGATCCACTGTACTAACTTACTTTTGGAAGCAGTTCCTACAAATACCCTGGTATTGCCCAGGTATTGACATCTCTTCAAGTACCCTGCATTCCTCTGTGTTCATCTCAACAAATATTCACAACTCACCCTCCAGACCTCAGTGCATGACCAGGAAGTTCCACTTCCTTGGGTGGCATCTTTATGAAAACATTCGCATCTAAGAGAAGTCTCATAGCAAACAAATGGTGTGGCTTTACACTAATCATCCACTGCATTTCTGCATTTCTTACAGGAATGTGGAAAAACAGCTCAACGGGGAGGTCTGCCAAGTCTCCCCTGGGATAGCCTTTGTGTAAAAAGGAGTACTTTGGAAGTTAATTAGAGACAGTCTGGTTTTTATATTCAGAAAAAAGNAACAGTCTGTTTTTTATTTTAAAAAAAAAAAAAAAAAAAAAAAAAACAGTTACAGTTAATGGCAATTCAAATGATTCTCATTCAGAATTTTTTATAGTTAATATTAAAATTCAGTTTTTCACAGCAGAATAGCAAAATGAACATTAAGAGTGACTAAACAATGAAAGAATCCCACTTATTGGAATTCAATTTTCTTTTAGCGGTCTTATCCCTTGTGTATGAGTTGTGAAGGCACTAGGGAATAATTAAAAAATGCAAGAAAGATACATTGAACATATGGACACAACAGAATTCGCTAACATTCACCGAGCGAGTCATTAACACTGGGAGCGGAAACCTCCTTTGTGGAGCACGCTGCCTCATAGCATGTGTGGAAAAGACCCTGGCTACAGTGTCTTTCTCAAGCACACCCAACAGCAGGGGAACAGCAACAGACTCCCACTGAAGTCAAACGTTCACTCAGGATATACTGAATGACTGAACACAGAGGCAGAAATTACATAGCAGCCATCAAGTAAATGATAAAACTCAGCTTCCAAACAGTACAGCGTTTCAGTTACAAAAAATAAAAATAAAAATAAAAAAATGCTGCACTGCTCAGCAGAGAGCAGTGAAAAAATTCTTGAAGTAAGCCTAACATGTTCCTATGCTTCAATGAAGGGCTCATGCAGTGCTATCAGCTCTGAACCCCAGCTCCACCTGGATCTACGACAGTCCCCAAAGTTATTTTAGGACAGCTACTGCTTCTGCTTGTAAACCAGCTATGGGCATGCAAGGAGGAGAGGCCATGCATGCTGTGGACAGCTGCGACTGGGCTAGGAAGGTCTGGATAAGCATTACTGAAAGAGGGACTCTGAGGGGCAAGGTCAGTGTTGAGCTGGGACCACCTGGCATATCTATGACTACAGATGTCTTTCACTTGCAAGACAGCTTTATTTACTCCACTTTGGGTAAATAATATTTTAGCCCCAAAAGAGCATGAAGAAGAGTTTTCATGGGTAATAATTTATCTTTTCTAATTAAAAAGGACATCAACTACTAAAGTAGTTCCACTTAGAGTGCTGTTTTTTCTTTAAACATTTACCTGTACAAAGCAAAAATAAAATAACAAAAGCAAAACTTATTAAATAATAATGGAAAACTATTAGTGCATACTTAGGCATGTTTTCTAAACCATGGCAAGAGATCAAGCCCTCTGGAAGCTATGTGAAATCATGGACCGAAGATATAGTGTTATGTTAATATTTCAGTCCTTAACGCCAATACAGACTTCTACAGGATTAGCAGAAAGCAAATTATTCTATTTAAGTGCCACACTAAAGCCTCCCAGCTCTGGATCTCGTGTATCCATGAATGCTGCACTCCCACAGTTCTCACCTCTGAAGTCTCTCTCCTCTGACAAAACGTCCCCTACAGCAGTGTCAGCAACTGAAACACTATGAGCTCTCAGCAGATCCTTTCTCAGGCAAATGCCCACTGAGACGGAGAACACAACATGTCTGGGTAGCATACACAACTCTTCACCTTTCCTGCTCTTAAAATGTTCCCTACTTAGAATGTCCTTGTGTCTTGTTCAGCTGCTGGTGAGAAAATAACCACTTTGCTCTCAATTCAGTACCTACCTACTTAATTGTTGCTATTCATACACCAAGATGTCAAATAACTACATTAAAAAGAGGTTTTTTCAAAATGCTTTCTTACAGCCTGAACAAATTTTACATTGTGATGAAAAATGAAAAGCAATGAATTTTCAATGCTATAATCTCAAATCTCATTTTCTCACTGAAGTTTTCATTTCATCATATTTACTGTCAAAACCACACTTAGTCAGAAAATTTTCATCTGAATCTATGCCTTAACCAATCTTAGAAGCAGCTACTTTCTGTTTTCTCCTATATTTTCCATGAATTTCATTAATGTGACTACAATACAATTAACAATCCACAGAGGTTCATGGTAAATTTTTATGTGATAGCACATAGATTATATATAATACAAACTAGCTATTAAAAAAAAAAATCAGGAGATAATATTTTTAAAAGTGTGTTTTATTTTAACTTCCTGTAGAACAGAAGTTAAGGAGAACTTAAGCTGAACAGGAGTATAATATTTTTGCCTTTTTTTCTGTTTAGCAAATCTGGATAAATCCAGAAAGTTCTATAGACTTTTGTATTTTAAGCTCATAATCTTCTGATGAGCCCATTTCCTCCTTGATGAAGTAACTCCTGATAGATAAAACTTCCTGTAACTTTCCACAGGACGCATGTACAGGCTCAGACTATTGCCCATGTCTGTGCATTATAATGCAGTACTTTCCCCTGACTGTGCTCTTGAGACAGAATTATACTCTTCAATTGTATGACCTCTGTTTTAATAATACTGACATCAAACACTCCCTGTGGGGTTCTAGAAATACCAGCCTTGTAGCATTTACTAGACAGCGCTGACCTCCCTCACACGCTAACAGAACAACTGCTTTTTTCATAAGCATCAGTCAGAACTATTTCTAACAAATGCAGACCCAAAATACTGCTAGTCATAATTTAACTCTCAGCTTAAATCTTCAGTGCCAAGGTCAGCTGATGTTCCAATCAAAATGGTACGCAATACCATCTATCATATTTCATGTTATAAATTCCCAGTGTATATGAGTTTTTGTAATTTTAAGGAAAACCATACATTCCATGAAACTGTTGCTTCAAAAGTGATACCAATATGGTAAACATGAATTTTAAAAATCTTTAAAATTAGTAGCCTGGAATTCATGGAATATGCAGCAATCAAATGAAGATGATGGCCTCTTTGGAAAGGGAAAGAATCAGGAGTCACAGACATTCAACAGTGAACATCACCCAGCACAAAACCATGTATTTTACACAGTTCTAGCACCAAACCGAAAGTATTTTGAAATGTAAACTTAAATAAAAAGCAATAACTCATGAAAGCAACTAGGCTTTCAGACTTGTGAATATTAATGAAATTATCTACATTCACAGTGGGGAGGGATGTTTCAGTCTCAGCACTTACTGTAAGACTTACTTACTGTAAGACTGCTCAGCATTAGTAAAAAGTAAGCGTGGGGATCTTCCCATCTGAATGCCTTTATTCCTGTGCCCCCTTTCAGCATTAACAGACAAATAGATGTACTAAAGAAGTGATCTCCTCTATTATAATATGCACTGAGAACAACTGTGCAGAAAAGGAGAAGAAAAAAATTATTCTTTGCAGGTAACACATACTGCAGCTTTTATAGCGTTCATTGTAAACAAGCATGTCAGTGTACTAGGTCTGTTTACTGAGAAAAACTGCTGTTTTCAATCATTTGTAAACAGAAATGGTATGATCACCAGAAAAATAAATACATTTACTAAAGCATTCCGTTTGAGTCACTTATTAAGAAGTAAAAAGTATCAGGTTATAAATATTTTCAACACTTGTTGTTTCTTGTGAGTTACAGGCAAACATCTGGCTTCACAGGTATTGTGCCAAAGCCTGCTCTCGTTTACATGAATGCAGATATGGTGTAGCTACACCAGTTTCATTGTTAAACTGAGCTTGCCTTGCTGAACACTGCCCTAGGGAATAACAGAATATTACACATCATTCCTGAAGGCATTCTGATGAGGGCTTTTGTCATGATGAGGGCTGAAGGCTTTCACTCCTTAATAATAACATGATGTTATATTTGCTGCATCAATTCATCCAGCATTCAGGAGAAAGATTAGACTAGAGACAGAAGAGACCCAAATCCAGTATCCCACTGTCAGACACCCAGTCGTATATTCCATTATAAAAGCACTTAGAATTCTGGCCACTGCTGCGGCACCTGAAAGGTTAGGACTGCTGTTTGCTGACAACTGCAACCAAAGATGGTTTTGCTTTACAAAGATGCCAAACTTTGCTGCTTACCTTTCCATCACAACATGCTGGAAGCAGCAGAATCACCATGCCGTCACCGACCAAGAGTTCACTGTGTCTATCTCTGGGGAAACAAGCAAAGCAGATGCTTTTGGCAAGCCTAATTCTTCTGCCTGAAATTTTGCCATTCTGCCAAATTTCCCAAGTAAGAAACTCAAAGTCTTTCTATGGTGTGCATGAGGCAGCTGGGGCTGTGAACTCTTGTACTGCCAAAAGACAAAGGAGGTTCTTTAGTCCCAAAGGCTTTGTGCACAAAGCCTAGAGATGGCAAAAAAAAAAAAAAAACCACAAAAACAATACCCTGCACAGCTCATAGAAAAATAAATAAATAAATAAACAAGACAAAATTAAAAAGACCCTATTGATTTATTAGGATGCTGAAGCTTCTCTAGAGATGAAACTGCTCAGAGAATGGGAAGGAATGACAGATACAGCCCAGGGTCATGTTGCCATCCAGGACATCGGCGGAAATGGGCTGACAGGAACCGCATGCAGTGGAACAAGTGAAGATAAAGGGCAAAGCCCGTCACCTAGGGCAGAATAACCATTTGAACCAGAGCACTTTCATATGCAAGAACACACCTAAGAATAATACAAGTGCATCTAACACTGTAAATGCAAATGAGGAATATTTTCAACTCAACTTGTGATTATTTCACTTGACATTCTATATAAATTTACACCTTTCCTGCTTTCTTACATTATTCAGAACATTGTTTTTAATTTTCATCTGATAGAGACAGATTCGGATGATTTATAAAATCCGCCAGCAAACAGCTGCCAATTTTAGAATATACATGATTTAGATCTGTTTTCAGTTTAATAGACATTTTGCTTATTTGAAACACAAAACTTGGCCACTGAGGAAAAAAAAAAAAAGAACCACTCATTTTTAACAGCAGTCCATAAATCACTAAAAATGATTTTTTAAATTCTCAGAGCGTGAACAATCACTGTGTCAAATAGAATGGAGGTTTGATGGGAAGGGAACATTCTTTCTAGGAACAATGATTTTGCTTCAACTAAAATGAGTCCGGTTATAAAAAGCAATCCTATTCTAACATAAGCCTGCTTTCTAGAGTTCCACTTGTTAATATCGTTAATGAGATAGAACATTAATTACTAAAGCCCATTCCTCAAGCATACAACTAAGTAACAGCATCTTTAGAAAATACAAGAAAATAGTAGCTCCACAAAATCTCACTTTAATGATTAAAAGATGCTGCTAATCGCACACTACAAATTGGAAGTGAAAATAAGGGAGACCTGCAGTTCTAATTCCATACTTTTGTAACATTGTCTTCTCCACCATTCAAAGATAATAACAATATACTTGTCACCAGAAAAAGAAGAAAAAAAAAAGTCATAGTAGTTTTGAGTAGGAATGAAATGCTGGCAAAATTAATGTTAAAAATGTAGGAAAACAATATAAGAAAGACCAAGAATTATTTGACACAACAGCAGTTCCCTGTATCAAAACAAAAGTTGTTACACTGCATAGGTATTTTGTTTCAAAGCAGTATGTGCTTCTTTGATTCAAACCTGGTTTTAGTAACTTGAAGCCACTATTCATTAATATATGGGTCAGGATCAGTTTGTGAATTAGAAGCTAATGACATTTTCTAATATGCATTTAAAGTCACATCAGACTTTGAATTGTGAAGAAGAAAAGTGTCTCTCTCCCCCTTCTCAGAAGCCCCACGAAGGTAAACATTGTCATCTGCACAAAAACAAGTTATCTGCTTGTCTCGACAGCTCAGACATAAGCTGCTCTCTATCTAATATCAGTTGCAGTTGATCTTTATGAGCTTTTAACATAGTGAAAGTTGGTTAAATCATACTTCATCATGATTTATCATCTCAAGAAATGGGGCCTTTTTAAAATACCTGAACAGTCTGCCAAAATCTTAAAGAAGTCTCAAGATACTATGCAGCCAGTATTTTCTCACATTATTTCTCCATGCAAACATAAAGCCACTCATTTTCCAGTTACAGTTGCAATCAGCACTTGTGCAATACAGTTTATTCCAACTACACACTAAAACAACTCTCTCAAGCAGAGGCAGCTGATGAGCAGTGCCCAGAGAAACACCACAAAATTTCACAAACGCCTACTACTTATGGTACTGTGACTACAGCAGCCCCATTTTGAGAAATTGAGGAATGAGGTTAGGATTAGGAAAAAAAAAAAAGAAGGAATATGACACAGCAAGCCATGGGTAAATGAGAATGTGAGAATAAATCCTGCACTTCCTAAGCTCTTGTTTCTTGCTTACTAGTAAGAACGCACCCATACGAAGGTCATCTCTGCCAGGTTATTTTTGTTTATTGCATGTTTTAAGGTGTTACACAAAGCTTTTGCCTACTGCAGTCACCCATTAAGTAGATCATGTCCTTTGGAGCTAAAGCACCCCATTTAAAGTTGAAGAATATCTACATAACGTGGCTGTTGCTGTTTTTTCCTTCAGGTTTTTGTTTAGGTCTAGCTCCAGGATTGTTACTGCCAGTGATTTTCATGTTTTTCATTAAATATCAGCATGGTTGTCACTGGAGATGGAGTAGGCACATGCATCTCATCTACAGTCTGCAAAGACTTTGGCTAGATTATTTTCCCCTCTGTATGAATGATAGTACAGTTCATTTTGTAAACAATGCAAAACCAGCAAGGATAATGTATAAAAGGCTGCAGGTGAGGAGAGATTATTATGACTTCTAAATTCATGTGCAACCTGGTTAGCCAAAATGCGTTCAAGGACAGAGCAAGGTTATGGCAGCTATGCAGATGAGATCTAAACATCATCAGTGTAATGTGAAATGCACGCATGGCAGTAACTGGAGACAGCCATTCACAGTGAGATAAAGCCCCTGGCAGCGACAGTTCAGCAATCTGGTCATGCTGTTGAGTGGAAAGAGCTACACACAACTTTGGATATGTTGAAAACACAAAAAGATGCAGGATATTTTACCTAGCAAATTAGCACAGGCAACATGCAGACATGGTGAATCATCCTGGAGCATTTTAGAGAATTACTTCAGTAATAGAAATAGGGAACATTACATGTTACGACACGTACTTCTAAATTTTAGTATCATGCCTTGACTGTCTTTATTATCATGTTTCATTGGCATCATTTTGCCTTTTTTTAACATTGTTTACAACGAAAACTTACATAAAAAAATGCATCAGTCATTAGAAAGAAAGATTAAATGACATTTTCTGGCATGAGTTTAACTTAGAGCATGCCACTCAGTACATTTGAATTCTACTGTTTTAAAAAGTTTATGCGAAGTGAAAAATGGAAAAGCAGTATGTGAAACAGAAAATAACTGGGCAGCTGGACTGCAGTTCTAGACTCTCTCTGCCAGGTCTGACCATTAAAACTTAATCTCTTCCTTCTCCCATTTATCTACAAATGGATTTTCAATTCCCTTTTGTTCTGTGGCCCAGTTTCAACATGAATGGGATAATAAGTATCACCCAGACAAACCAGCCTCGTGCGTGATGCCAAGAACACTTCCCTGGTCATGGGAAGGAAAAGAAGGTTTGAATCTCTTCTGGTTGCAAAAGTTACTGAACCTGTCTCCTCGATGCTAGATGATTGTTCTGATATTGCAGTATTAAATAAGTAAACGTCACCATCATCACTCTCACATCTCCTCTACATATGATTTTAAAAAAACAGAAATAGAAAATCTCTGTTCTTTAAAACACAGGTATGGCAGTGACCAACGCTTTTCCCAGCAAGACGTTGCAGTACCTGAGCTTCCAGAATTTGTAAATCCTTTGTTGGAAACACTGACCTAAACTGATTAGTTCATACCAACTCCCTTGCAAGACGGGGGTGACACAGACCGTTGACTCCAAGCTGCAGCAGCTGAAAAGGACTATGTCACTTTGCAAATTACACTGCACAGTCCCTGAAGAGAGCTTGTAAAGAAACCAGAAACTATGGGCCACTTTGTAGCTTAAGCAAAGAGTGCAACAAAGCAATGACGTGACTCCTCAACAGCCAGGCAATCAGTTATTACACAATGGCTCCCTCTCATCTAGCAGAAGGCCTGTAGATTCTCTATTCTGCTTTAACAAATCATATCGCACTTCTGCAACAACTGCAGTAACACTGCATGAAATGAAAATCTTTATGTTCGTCGTATTTATTATTTATTTTTCACTCTCTCTGATGCATCAGATAATTGCTCAGGTTGATGCTTCATCACCTACAAGTCCAAGCTCACAGATTTCTTCATTACCATATCAAAGGCACAGCAAAACCTTCAGCAAACACAAAGTAAACTTTGTTTGAGCTCAATGAATTTTTCTCAGTAGCACTAGTGACCTGAAGAGTAACTATTTACCCTTGGTCTACCCATCTGCTAAGTCTGTCAGATTACAATGAAGGAATAGCTTACCTTGAGCAATAATGCCATGTTTTCACTCAAATCAGATTTCCAGGAAGGGAGACTGTAGGGAACAATTAGCATCAAACTGCTACTCACATTACTAAGCCATCTGTTTTCCATTTTTACACTCCTAGCAGCATCTGATGGTTCATGAGGTTTGGATGAGGCCATCCATTGTGCAGGAGACGCAGATAACTAACTTGAGCTTTCAAATATTGTTCCAATGTTGTTTGTCTTTTTTCCTAAAAGCTTTGCCAGTACAGCCTTACACAACAAACAAGTGAACACCATGCCCTTTTGGTCTCATTAGAAAATAAAAACGTTTTATTGAAATTGTTCTAGTGAATCCTTTCTTCACTCATTTTCCTGGCTACTTTGCAAGTGATCCCATGATCTATCATTTAGTGATTTTTTTTACTGTTGTTTTTAAGAGCAAAGAGAATTGCAAAGACTCTTCCCATGCTTCTCATGGTGGCAACCTAACTGAAAATGGATCAATGACTAAATTCTAAGAAAAAAAAAAACTAGATATTCGCTGCTTTAAATGTTCTTAAAAATGATTAAGAAATACATTTCACTTTCCATGTGACCTATATGATAAACTGGATGAAGTAGAGTTGTATAAGCTGGATTTTGCCCCTGATACAGCCCATATCTAGTTCAGTGCTGTTCTTGAGCAAAGACATCTTTACCTACTTTTAAGCTATTTATGTAAATATACAAGTATTGCCTAGATAAAGGTGTTTTTGACAACAAATCTCATTCACAAACTGTTCATGGTTCTTCTGCTATTAATCAACAGAGTAGATGAGTTGTAATGGAAATATAACAGAAAGTTTATAAATCAGGAAATTGTCTCCATGCTAGCAGACAGGTATTCCAAGGTAACAATCTGAAATGAGGACAGTTGGCAAGGTGGAGAGGCACAAGGGATAGTTCCAACAAATTCTATTGCATTTGCTTAAGAATTCTTCCCTCCATGCAAGAACAAATATCTTATTTAGAAGATCTTCCTCATTTTTTTAAGCTGTTCAATAAATATAAGAAAATTTTGTACCCTCTTAAAAGCCTTTATGATACTATCAAGGCACATTTACCCTGCTAGCCCATCCTCAGCATTCTTTTATTCCTCAGTACCTGATGACACACTGACAGTATAATTCTCTGCTGATGAGTCTGTTCAGCTATTAGAAAAGATCTGTTCTTGATTTAAACTGTGGTATATCTCTTAATAAGTCTAAGCTACCTGAGAACTGCACCATTTTCCATTAGTTTATTAATACGAGAACTTCAGAAATGACAGGAGTCTAACATGAACTGGATTAAGATGCATCTTTCCAATTATCAGCCTTCAGGTGCTTTATTGGGGATTTAGCAAGAGCTGGATTCAGTGGGCTTCACATCAACTGTTACCACTGTAACATGACATCACTGAGCACTGCAAAGTTTTCAAGGCATTAAAAGCTCATTCAAGGTCTGCTCATGCATAAAGGCCCCACATTAACTGTGGAACAAATATGCATGATTCAACAGACATTCTGACATAATCAATGTAGGTGCACCTTCACAAAATGCTTTACCATGAGATGCAACTTTCATCGTACTACAAATACTCCTAATTTTTCACCACATTCAGTGAAAAAAAGTCTTATCAAAAATACAAATATTTGTGCTTATAGAAAATACACACATACATTTAAACTATACCCACAATATATTGATGTTCCTCCTGGCTTCTCAAAGGCTTGTCAGTGACCTGCACATATGTCCTAGCTTTTAGTGTTCAGAACAAGACTGATACCTTGTGGAAGAAGCTCTCACTTTAATTATTAAACATGCCAGATGCACCAGATGGTAAACCATGTTACAAAGGGAAATGCCTGTGCAAAGACAAAAAGATTTCCATGCACACACTTTCTACATCTCTTAGATACGCAGCCTCTATAGCCAAAAATATTTATAGTTCAGAGGAAGAAAATTAATCTTGGAACCTGCAAGGTGCAGGCAGGAAAATAAACATATAGACTTTAAAAAAAAATCTTACTACAGTTGATTTTTATCACTAACATTTTTACTTTCTACTTTCAGGCCAAGTATTTCCTTCGTTCTGGATCATGTTTTAAAAACTGGCAAAGAAATGCATCTAAAACTTGTCTAAACTTAATACTCAGTAAAATGAACTTGCTGCAGTTCAAGACTAAGCTGAAAGGATGCAAATAACTCATGTGCTTGGTGCCATCTCCTGGTAGCTTAGCGGTAAAACCATCAGAAGAATCTTAACGCCACTATCAGGACATAGCTTAGTTCAAGCTAAAAGATGTTTTTACATTGGCTTAAGTAAAGGAACCTTTCTTTTCTCACTTTCTAGGCCAAATAAGGACTTATCTGAATATTTTTAATTTCAAAATAAGTCAGAATCACTGATAACAGGTAAAAAGACAAGTAATTTTAAAGATTTTTACATGACATTCTCCAAATGAATACTTTGGAGGAAGTTTACATATCATAATAAAAATACTAATACAGTTGATTAGCCCACACTGGTTCATTTTAAAGACAATTTCTTCTTAGCGAACATTTACGATTCAAGACATTCTTTCCCAGTTGCACTTTCTCCTTTCTGCTGATGAGAGAAAGCAGTATGGCTACCCACAGCAGTATCTCATGGTTTACATTGTAAAAAACAGCCACGGCCAACATGGAAAGAAATGTTATGAAGTCATTTTGCCAGCTGGCACAGGTACCTTATCCTACAAACTTCACTGCTACCAAGACTGTTGAAAACAACCTCAACCACCAAAAAAATTAAGACAAACTGAACATTGTAAAATGCCTGTGGAAAAAGTACAATATTTTACATTAATTCTATAGTTAGATTCAAATAATAATAACCAAAAGGAATCCTGGCTGAAAGCCGTGAAGATGCAATAGAAGGCAGTAAAATGCTCATGATCTAAAATTCAGAAGTTTTGAAAATAACACTTGCATAAAGAAACAGAGATGGTACGTGGCTGGGCTGGTGGCCTATCATATGCCCAAGAAAAGCTTCAGACAGGAGCAAGCCAAACATTGCTCCCTCCCACAGCACAGAGAACTAAGCAGCTGGCGCAGAAAAGTAACAGTTTCAATAGAAACCACGAAAGTTCAGCCGACTGAAAAGAGCCTGACTACCAGAAGATAAGACAGCATCCAACACAAATACCATGGAAAAAAAGGGTGGACTGCGGGAGGAAAGGAGCAAAAAGTCTAACCTGCACAGCTGGAACAAGCTCAACACCCACCATCAATATTAGGCACAGACAACTTCACATTGGCAGCATTATAAACCCCCAAAAGGGAATCAAAACAGTGCACACACACACGCAAAAAAAAAAAAAAAAAAAAAAAAAAAAAAGGGAGNAAAAAAAAAAAGAACTGGAGAGGAGGTGAAAAGACCTGCTCTTTCTACAGGCTAGTAAGTAGAGAAGCTCCCCCTAAACCAGGGAAGGAAATAACTTAAAATTTCAAGCTTGAGATCTACCAGAACAGGAGAACTAAGACTCTGTTACCCAGGGTAAGATTTTCTTTCTCCACACAGGAAGAACAGGCTTTTACTAAGACTTAATATGACCATTTATTAATGTGATAAGAGGGCTTTTGTAAGAAACAGAACTTTTATTTTACAGACTGTTATATTATGCTGGCAGGAGAGACCTGTCCACATTGCCCTGAGGGCTAAAAAAATAAACCAAAAAAAAAAGCCCCAAACCTGGGAATGAACTCTACACATGGATTATTTCTTCTCATCTGCTGAATGACTATAAGGAGCATGACTAGAGTTGCCTTAAAAAACTTGAAGGAGCAGCAGTAATTTGGAGTGTCACAGGTTCATTAACAATTGCCATGGGGAAGTAATCACTAAATGCTGCAGAAAAGCCAAAACAAACAGGGGAATTTCCTTCCACAAAAAGGGAATTAAAAAAAAAAGAAAAAAGAAAAAAAAAAAAAAGCTGTAATAGCATCAAAATGTAATTGAGAAATAGAGCAATGATTGAAGAATCGTAAGAGAACCAAATTAAATGCAACTGGGATTTCACATTCCTCATGAAAATTAAGGCTTTAGAATGAGATAATTAAAGCAAGGATAGCCAACTCATGATGTGCCAGAATGTATAACTCAGTCTGTCATCTTCATTCCTGAGTCCCTGTGAGTTGGTCAGGAAGCAGGCTGTCAGACACACAAATTCCCTAACCCATGGCAGCAGTAAACCCGCTGTTCTCTGCGAGAACCCCACAGCCTCCTGCTTGTCATGCAGCTGGACATGCCCTAAATGCAAATTACAGGCGTCAGCAGCACATGGAGCAGGCCTGTTCAGTACATGACAAAAGGACTTCAGTACATGTGTCCCCATCGCAGCTTGGTGGCTGTGTTATAACACCAGGCAAGTGATGACTCCAGACATAGATACATGACAGAGAAGCACTCATCCCCTGGATGCTTGCTGGGGGATTTGGGCTTGACCTGGCAGAAAAGTGCCACTGACCTGAATGAAGTGATGAAAACAAAAACAGGTACCGTGGAGCTCAGGATCTGTAACAGAGAAATGAAGACAAGATAATTGGAGAATGCATAAACAGCAAGCATAATGTCAGGTAACTAAACCTTCATGGAAGGGAATCATTGGCACAGGACAGGAACACCTTGTTATGTGAGATTTTAAAAAAGAATAGCGAAATGAAAGACCCTCTATTAAAAATATATATATGTGAAGTTTAAGAGAAAGAAATGTTATCCCACGGACTAAAAAGATCAAACTTTTTAAAAATAATGAATTGGTAGTTAAAAAAAAATACGTTGAAAGATAAATACCAGGAGCTTTGTGCTGCAAAGAAGTCTGAAAGTGCAGAAAATATGCAGCTCTTACCGTTAGATTACATTTACAGGATGCACAGGGATTTAATAAAGGAATAGTGGCACGGTGTAAAAGGGAAACGTATTTCCCTGAAGAGAATAAAAAAAGTTAAACTTGCAAAATGCAAAGCGGTTTTTTGTTTCATTTTGTTTGTTTGTTTGTTTGTTGTTTTGGCTGTGAAGCGCACGCCTCAGCTCGCACCGACTAACGGCCGCGCACGCGCACCACGCCCACCCATCTGCCCGCGTACTCGGGCGAGAGGGCGGAGGGACGGCCTGGCAGGGCGCCTGCGCGGCAGCGCGCCGAGGCGGCCGGAAGGGGCGGGGCGCGATTTGAAGCGGGCGGCGGGCGGGCGCCTCTATGGCCGCGCAGCTCAGCCGCGAGCAGCAGGGCATCACCCTGCGGGGCAGCGCCGAGATCGTCGCCGAGTTCTTCTGTAAGGGGCTGCGGGCCGGCTNGGCGGCTGGGCGGGCGGGGGGAGGGGGGCGGTGGAGGGCAGGGGAGGGCGGACGGGCGGCTGGCTCCTCTCCCGCGCGCGACATGGCCGCCGCTGGGGCAGGAGGGGTGGCCCGCTCACGCGGCTCCCCCGCTTTGCGCGCACAGCTTATGGCATCAACAGCATCCTGTACCAGCGGGGCATCTACCCCCCCGAGACCTTCACTCGCGTCCAGAAGTACGGGCTCACCCTGCTCGTCACTACCG
>VXAB01004894.1:0-11330 GCA_013399175.1 Odontophorus gujanensis
TAAATCAAATAAGAGTTTCACATCTTCAAAAATCAGTTTTGAACAGTGCACACAGTTTTGTGGCAGTAGGTTTTTATTCACTTCAGGCAGTTATGTTGTAACTCTAAGCAGATCAACAGATATTTTTTAATAACACCAAGTATGTCCTTAACAAAAAAAAAAAAAAAAAAAAAAAAGAGAGGGAAACTACACCAAANAAAAATGATACAAAAAAAAAAAAAAAAAAAAAAAAAGAAAAGAGAGAGAGAGAGAAAGAAAGAAAATAACAAAAAAAAAAGAAGAAATATGTGATGAATAGATGAAGAATAACAGTAGAATTTGAAAGGAACTGATATGACAGGAAAGATACATAAAATATCTGTATGAAGAACACATTTCATGAAAGAGAAAAGGAGACAAAAAAAAAAAAAGGTAAAAAGTTCTGAGGTTACAAAGGTAGCAGTGATGCATTAAAAATATAAAAAAATAATTTCCTGATCAGCTTGAAAAGGAAGGAAAGGAATAAAAGAAGAGATGTGTGTTTTAACCTGGCAGGCAGCTGTTCTCTACCTCCCTTTCACAGTGGGATGGAGGAGAGAATTGAAAACAAACAGACAAAAACAAACAAAAAATAAAACAATACAATAGAACTCATGGGTTAAGATAAAAGCTACATACTAAGAAAGAAAAGGAAAGATAGGAATGATAATAATATATACTTGCGGAACAAGCTGTGCACAAATGAATTACTCACTCTCTGTTGATCAAAACTCAGCCAGTCCTTGAACTGTGGACTTAACATGAATTACCCATACCACCTTGTCCTTCATTTGCTCTAAAAAATTAATAATTTCTCTTTGTTTCACTTTCATGCTGGGCTGACTGAAATTTTTGTAAGGCAAGCACAAGTTTACTCCACATCTTTTGATTTAATCAACCTCTTCCATTTAATCTTCCCTCTTCAGGGATCACAGACTCAAATAGAGACAGTTTTCAGCCAGTGAAGAAAGTCCATTTATATTGACAAAAATAAGAACAATTTGTTTAGAGAATAGTGTCTGCCTTCAAGAATCTTTTTCATGTGGAAGATGTTCCTTCTCCCAGTTCGGGCCTTTGCTTTCTGCAGCTGGACTGTGCATCTCGAGCCCTTGACAGTAAAGGCTGAGGCAAAGAAGTCATTAAGCGGTTCATCCTTCTCTGTATCCCTTGTGACCAGGTCTCCAGCTCCCTTCTGGAGAGGTGCTACATCTTCCTTAACCTTACTTCTGTCATTGATACACTGGTAGAATTTCTTCTTGTTTCCTTTTATGTCACTGGCTATATTTAATTCTCTCTGGGTTTTAGCTTTCTTAGCCTGATCCCTGGCTGCCCAGACAACATCTTCATAGTTGTCACAGGGTTATCTCTAGATCTTTTAGTGTCTGTGACAGGAGAATAGCAGGTCCACAGGCCCACCAACCTGAAAAGTCAGGATGGTGTGGTGGGGTAGTGAACAAAGAGGGAAAAAGATAAAAAATCCAAGCAACAGCAACAATCTGATATGGAAAACATAATAGCAGAAATACAAGTTAATTGGGATTGAAGCTAATAAAAAAAATAAAAGAGAGAATGTCCAAAACCAAAGGCCATACCATAATGCTGAAGGTGAGGGTGCTAGAGAGCACACAACAGTGATAAACAGTTACCAAAAAAAGGCAGCTTCATGACTCATAAGCAGTTTTAACTTTCCCTCTAAATAGAAAATGGAAACATAAGTCTTCTGGGTTATGTAGTTCTTCTCTCCTGAGAACCAGATACCTGGAAAAACTGACCATCCACAGAAGGGGAGCATTAACTCTTTAACTTCAAGTGCACTACATGATGTTATGATGTGTAACAGCGATAACAAAAAGTCATACAACTGAAAATCTGTGATTTATAAATTATCTAGTGTAGAAAGAGATAGTATATCCACACAGTACAGACATTAACAAAACAGTATTTCTGATATTATTTTTAATGTTTTATTAACATCTAGTCAGTATGTCACTTTGATAGACCGTTAATGAATTACTATCTTGTAGATCTGAAGCTAATTCATTTGGAATGATCTTAACACATTCAGTTCCAGAACAGTTGTAAATAAAATCAATAAAATGATCCGCAGTATAACATTTCTTTTTCTTTTAATAGCTGTGTTAATCTAGATAATATGTAAGTTGAAAAAAATATATATATTCTGATCTCTTTAATAATGGAAGTGACTCTAGGTCTAGGCACCCTATTTAATATGGTATACTTGTGGAAAAGACTCATTGGACGTGGACCAATCTATTTTTAAACATTGAAGCTCAGACTCTAAAGAGATAACATATATTATCTCTGCTGTTTTTAACACAAGCAAATCATGAGAACTAGTATGCTTATAAAAATATTTTTCTGAGATACTGATTCTGAAATGGAAGCTCACCATCTACAGGGATTCTCCAGAGTTTCATAGATCATAACTTTGGAAAATCATGAATTGAAAATCAAATTATGTTGAATTTTACTTCCATTTTTATCATATGACAACAAACAATTCTACAGTCAGTCAAGTGTGTAAAAATTATAATGTACTAAATCCACATTTCATTTGCAAAATTTTTCTGGCACTTCTTTGTCATGCAATTTGTTTTCTTGCTATTAAGGCTAAGAGCAAGGGATGCAAATGTCGTAATTTAAAATTACTAGCTGTAGAGATTTCATGCAAATATTAAATTATCTTCACTATTTTCATATTGACAGATAACCTAATTCAGCTACATAAATTAGTTTTAAATAGCTCAACATGTAAAAGAAGCAGAAAATCACACCATGATAAAAAAAAGCTCCCGAGGCTTTCTAGATCACTACATTTCAATTCTAGTTTGAGAAAGTGCAAATGAAACCTGAATTAAGATCTTCTACAAACCTGTAAGATGGAAGAACTTTTTCAAGAATTCATTACATTTTAATATGTCACATTTCCAAGCTGTATATAGCAATTATTTGCACTTAGTTAATAATTAGGGAAAACATTATATATATGAATGAATTAAAAAGAAATCTAAAATTTTTCAGTCTGGCTAGCAACCTAAGGTTTTAATATTCTAGATATGCTGTGTTGGTATATTTCATATTTCAGGGTTTGTTCCATTGGATGTACACTGCACATATGATATTCCTAATTATATGTCAGACACTAATTAAGCCAGTAGAAAGAACATTTTATCAATAAATCCATTCTTCTAGATTCTAATATAAACAAACATGTAAGATCACACTGTGAAATAACTGAATAATGCAATTATATTTTCGTACAAGTACAGCAGATGAGGAAATGAAGTCCAGTGAAAGACCGATTTGCATTAGGACATAAATAATGGGAAATTAGAGTAATACAAATCTAATAAGCTAAGAAGGAAATCCAATAACAGACTTTACAAGAAATATTATTCTTGAATTTTGAGGATTTTTTTTTTTTTTACTTTGAGGGTAGCAGAGCACTGAAACAGGCTGCCTGAAGAGGCTGTGTGGTCTTCTCTAGAGATATTAAAAATATGTTTGGACACTTGCTTGTTGTGGTGGTTTTGTGGTATCCCATATCATAACATCAAGTTGGGAGTTAAAGATTTAACGCCGTGGAGGGGAGCGGAAGAGGGGAGGAGCTCCGGAGGGGACAGGTGGAGCTCTCTCTGCGTCACGCTCTCTCAGCTGACACGGAGGTACATACACGGAGCAGCCGTGTGTCCTCTGTAGTTTTACTAACGTAAGCTGTCATATTTAGTTTGGAAACTTTTGTCTCTCCCAGTTGTTCAATTTTGTTAGATTTAGGAAAGTTACCATTCCTCCTCAAATCGTTGCCGTTGTTTTTTTGTTGTTGGTTTTGGTTTTGGTTTTGGGTTTGGTTTGGTTTGTTTTTTTTTCTATTTTTTGACCCATCTGTTATCTCCGTACCCTTCCCCCTTCCCCCCCGTCCCGGTGCGCACGGCTCTGCTCAGGCCGTCGCGTGGCCCCTGACAGTGCAGGTTTTTTTTTTCCTCCTTCTCTCCCTTATTTTTTCTTTTCTCCTTTCTTTTTTCCATGGTGATAACACCGTGCTACTTGTGCAATCTGCTGTAGAGAAGATGGGCTAGACATAGGTCCTTTCCTACCCCCTACAATTCTGTGGTCCAAAATGTTACTTTGTTCTTAGGTTTCTCAGTATAATGGTTTTGGAGGTGGACATATACGTGTATGAGCCTTGTCCAGTCTGCCTCCTGAAACAGTCTGATGTGTGTTGAACTTGCTAGAGACTAACAAGGTAGAAGGGAATGACAAGAATGTGCTGATTTCTGTTTCAAGACATAAAGATCTCACTCGCTGAGTGATTCATTGCTTATGTATTGGCAGAACTGAGAAGCCCTCAACTAGCTTTGTGATAAGATAATAGGAGTTAATTTAACAGAGGAAGGAAATTAGTACTCTCTAGATGTGAAAACATTTCCTCTTGCAAGTAGATGTTGTTACATTAGAAAAAAAAAAAGTATTACATCACAAGAGAGCGCTGCTTGCACAGATAAGTTGCCTTATGTCTGCAGCTATCTCCAATTTGTTTTATTTTTTACTGCGTTACCATCCATCTTGATCCACTTATTGGAGGAGATGGTTCAGCATATATACCCGAAGGAAGATAAAGGCAGCAGACAAGGACAAGTGTTGTCCAATGATTTATAAGCTACTAAGGAATGCAGGGAAGATGGGGAAGTTTGAGACAGTGAAGAGAGAAATCCTAGAAAACTGTTTACAAAGCAGGCATGGTCACCACCAGGGATTCAGTGACATGTCGTTGGTCCATAGGGAGGCAGAAAGTCAGCGCCTGCACGAGGGCGTCAGGAATAAAGCTTGATACTTATCACCTTCCAGGCTACTCCCGAGATGCAGTAGCTTGGCCTTGTGTGGGGGCCCCAGCTTCTCTGATGTGGACAAGCCTGCACTAAACTGCTGCACCTGAGTCAGATGTACCATTATTATGTGTAACCTAAGAACTGAACAGTACGTATATGGATTCTGCAAAAACATGTGCACCTTTTTCCCTTGTTATTTTCCTCTTTCACCTGTGATCGACTGAGGAGAGAATTGCACCCCCCCACCCCTGCTGACTACTGGACTCATGAGATGTTGGGACACTGGTTCGTAGCTACCTCTGCAATTCCCATAACAAATCCTTGCTTGTATTGTCTGCCTTTTACTATCACTCTCTATCCCACCTCCCATCCCCAGACTTAGCTAACCAAAGCTCTTATAATAAGCTGGTTGGGCAAATATTTGACTCCTGTCTGAGGCTTAATCTCACGTCAGGTGTACATACATCATGAACCATTTTGCTTCCAATAACTGGAACAGGGGCAATGGTATTTGCAACAGCATGTGCATAGTACATGCCCTTCCTGTTGGACAATAGGCAGTTAATCACATGATTGACACATAGCGACCTGCTAGGTATGTTCATTGATTGTATGGTGGTCCTCCCCTCTGAGGCGATCCCCATACGTTAGCTTGAACATCTGAAATAGGCAGCAGTTGGAAAGGTTTCTCCTGGTCACCCAGCTGTGTATGTTTCACTTACCTCTGTGCTCATGGTAACCATTAAGCTTAAAAGCTTGACAAGCAGCTTATGTCTCTGTCATGGTTTTATGATTNTACACCCTCCAAATAATAAGGTCTACCCTGCCAAGTGCCACAGGGATGGAATTATATGCATCCAGCAGCTACCAGTACAGCTTGCTACTAATGATAAATACAATGCATAGGTAATTACTGTTCTGTGCTTTAAAAAAGAGTAACTTCCATCTGTGGCAAACTTAACTCAGCTCCATCTGATGCCTTCATTCTCTGATAATCAATTGGCAGAGTGGTGGGAGCTGACTGGAAAGGCTGTAACATCCAGAATGGCTTAGCATGAATTATGAACTTGGCTACCTACAATGTGACACCCTGAGAAGCACTCTCAGGATGATTACTGCCTTTGGCAACCAGATATATCCTTGGTTATGTACTAAATCATTTTTTATTAAAGCAGATTAAGAGAGATGAAGTTATTGAGTGCTGGACAATCCACTGCTCAGTGTATTAAAGTTACCTTACAGGGAGAGCTCTAAGACAGATTTGGATGATAATTTGATTTGAAGACACTATCTACAGTTATCCCCAGGAAAAGCAAGTGTATAGAACGTTAAAGAAGAAAAGATACATCCTAGGAAGACCTTTATATTTCCATTAGCAGCGGATGTCTGTTCATAAGCCATCTAAAGATAATGAGAGGGGCAGTCCTGAAGTGCAAACACAGGAAATTTTCGTGATCATGACAGGTCCTTCTGTAATTAAAAATGACTTAAAAACAGTGCTGACGACTTAAAGGGATCCATTTAGATACAACTAAGCTTCAGAAAAATCATCATTAAAGATAGTCATAATGAAGTCTTACTTTACAAAACACAGTAATCAAATGGCCAACTACTACTACCAAGTGTTTTTTTGATAGAAATTTAAAATCTAATGATTATAAATCATTTTCATTGATGAGAGAAAGAATCTTGTTCAGAATTCTTTGTAAATTAAAAATGAAAGAATAACTAAGGAACAAGAAAACTCTACTACCTGAAATGCAAGGACTCTGGATAATTTAACTCATCCTGATAGCCTTTCAGCCTTAGTAGGCCTACATTCTGGGATTTTTATCATTGTCTCTTAGTAACAATAACTACTAACATAGGTCCTCAGATCTGTTTATTATTTCCTTAAGTATTCACACTAGAAGTTACAGTTTAACTTTCAGTATAAAGGCATTCACTGTATTCTCACATATTGAATGTGTGTTTTGATGAAGATTAACATATAAGATAACACAATCTATATAAACTAACACCTAATGTAAATAGCATATAACAGCATAATGATATTTATATTTTAAATATAGATTTGTTACAAATTTTCAAAATTCAAAGGAAACAACTATGAACACATGAAATTCCAAAAACACTTTTGTATTCTCAAAGATATGTACATGGAAATCTAAATTCCAATCCATGACACTCTGTTTTTCTAGTATTGTCTGAATTACCACTACTAGAATCTCAGGAGACGAGTAATACGTCAGTGTTTTAGAAGGTAAGACACATTTCTGTCACTAGAATGATATTAGAATGAAGAATTACAAATGCAAATAGAAGAATTGTAAGATTGCAAAAAGCAAAGAAAATATGAATATGTCAGGAGGAAGGAATTATTCTATGCAGGTTCCTTTTTGACAGGTTTATTGCATTAGTTAGAGGGCACATTTAAAAAATCTAAGAATACTGACCTGAAACATATCCTAGAAAGTCTGGAATTCAAGAGATTTTAGTAACTCTAGGTCTGACATAAAAACAGCCAGATTAAATTTAGTACAGATAAATGCAAAGACCTGCACCACGAAATGAGTAGTCAGACACAACAATTCAAATTGGGAAATACCTGGCATGTGCTGTAAAAGTGGTGCAGAGTCAAGTTGGAGGTCTGTACTTAGCGGTGTTCCTCAGGGATTGGTGCCGGGTCTGGTCCTGTTCAACATCTTCATCAATGACCTTGATGAGGGGATAGAGCCTACCCTCAGCAAGTTTGCTCATGATACAAAGCTGGGAGGAATGGCTGACATGCCTGAAGGCTGTGCTGCCATTCAGCAAGACCTGGACAGGCTGGAGAGTTGGGCAGAAGGAAACCAGATGAAATTTAACAAGAGTAAGTGTAGAGCCTTGCACCTAGGGAGGAATAATTGCATGCACCAGTACAGGCTTGGGGATGAGCTGCTGGACAGGAACTATGTAGGGAGAGACCTGGGTGTCCTGGTGGACGACAGGTTGACCATGAGCCAGCAGTGTGCTCTTGTGGCCAAGAAGGCCAATGGAATTCTGGGATGCATTAAAAAGAGCTTGGCCAGCAGGTCAAGGAAGATGATCCTTGCCCTCTTCTCTGCCCTCATGAGGCCTCACTTGGAGTTCTGTATCCATTTCTGAGCTCCCCAGTACAAAAAAAGACAGGCTTCTTCTTGGAAGAGTCAAGCAGAGGGCTACAAAGACGATAAAGGGCTTACGAGGAAAGGTTGAGAGNAAGAGTCAAGCAGAGGGCTACAAAGACGATAAAGGGCTTACGAGGAAAGGTTGAGAGACCTGGGTCTGTTCAGCCTAAAAAAGAAGACTCAGAGGGGATATGACCCTCGTCTATAAATATCTAAGTAGCAGGAAGCAAACGAATGAGGTTGGACTCATCTCAGCATTGTGTGGTGATAGGACAAGGGGAAATGTCTACAAACGGATGCACAGGAATTTCTGCACAAATGTGCGTGGGAACTTCTTCACAGTGAGAGTGACGAAGCACTGGCACTGACTGCACAGAGAGGTTGTCAAGTTTCCTTCTCTGGAGACATTCAAGACTCGCCTGGACACTTACCTGTGAAACCTGGTCTAGGGAGCCTGTCTTGGTAGAGTGGTTGGACTTGATGATCTCTAGATGTCCCTTCCAACCCCTGCAGTTTTGTGATTCTGTGAAAAAGGGACTAGATACTGAGTATATAATAAGATTGAAGAAGAAGTGGAATTGCCTGGACATAGCTGGAACCAGTAAAAAAGAACTTGAGTGTCTGGAACATGGGAGTCCAGATCCAACCATACTCTCACTCTCTTCCTCTCAGTGGTGCTTCTGGCCATGCTTCCAGGAGCATATATGCAGTCAGTGCTGGTGGGGATTGCCCCCTCCTCCTTTTTCTGGCATGCCAGAGTTCAAACGGGGGGCAGCTGCATTCCTCAGCAAAAATGGTTGCAGGGAGGAGTGAGTTAATTGCCCTTTCTTTGGTATCTTGTTCTGTAGTGCCTGTATCTCACATAAAGGATCTGTCATTGCCTTTGTTTTACATTTTGACTAGCCAGGCTGCCAAATACTTTTAAAGATATTCTCACATGAGCTTCCTGAAATATTTATTATGACATTTCTGAATGATATCATGGGGTAGTTTGGATAGGGGAAGACTACGCCTGTGAATGGCCTTTTGCCAGGGCTCATCCTGGGATTCTTAGGATCCTCATATCACAGAATTACTTCTATCAGTGAAAAATGGGGTCCCATGAGGGACGGGAAGTGTTGATGAGGCCCCAGACCGCCTTGCTGAGTATTTCCATTCTCTTAGCTCCTGACTACACAGGAGCAACAGTTAGCTGCATCCACAGTGGTGTGGGCACTGCTGATGGCCTTGAACCAGCTGAACATAACAGAAGAGGGTCTGGCTGATAAAAATCAACTGTTGCATGACTGCGTAGAAAAACTGGTAAGATACATTGCAATTTTGATGGGAAAAAAACCTAATCCAGTTGTTCCCTTATGGAAGATCTGGAACATACAATTCTGTGATTCTGTGAACATCTCTCTAGAAGTTACCAGTGACCCTGTATGAAGTAATCCACTTAAACTGGACTCTGTAAATGAAGGCAATAAAAAGTCAGATCTTGTGGTTCCACTAGGGCTAGATCTCTTTGAGATCTGACTGACTGTAACTCAAACAAACAAACAAAATGCAGGAGAGACCAGTAGGGGTGCCCCTGACTTGTGGATCCCTACTTAGAGCACTCTACATGTAACAGCTCACCCATATACAGCAGCTGTACTGATAGATTCAGTACAGTGGTTTAAACAAAAACTGAGAGAGAGCATGCCAGCATGACTGCTCCAGTTATGGGACATGGGGGCAGAAGATGTTGTGATGAATGGACCAGAAATTTCAAAACTGGCATCCATTACCACTCACCCTACCCTCAAGCAAAGACTATGTGCCACTGTCCAATATAATGATGAAAATCTTTCATTAATCAAATGGTTAACAGCTGCATGCCATGTAACATTGCCAAATAAGAGCAACATGCCATTAAATACAGGCTTATGGTCCTCTATGGAAGACTTGCAAAATTATATTTGAGAATTAGGTATGATAGAGACAATCTATGAGGACAATTTTGAGAGCCCAGACCTGTTATGGTCAGCAGGAATGAGGGATCTCATCTTGCATCAAAGTCCATCCCATCAGTATGGTACTTTGGTATCCATGCTGAACCTCCTTGTGGCCTCAGAGGCCAAAATACAACAGGTCGCTCAATTGGTGGTAGATCTGGGGGAGGCAGAGCTCCTACAGGCCAGGTGCAATGACTAAACAGTGGTGGGAAAGTCAGAGATCCATTCACTACCACAAGCTAGGAGACCAGACCCTAAAGTAATCCAGTGTGGACCTATTAGGGTCTCAGGAAGACAAGATGACCTGATTAAAGCAGGAGTTCAATTTGAAAAGATCGACAGACAGCCTGATCAGGTATTATATATACAGCTATGGAAGCAATTACCAAAAAGTCAAAGATTCCAATCCTCCCCTAAAAGGGAAGGAATTTGACTCAGAACAGATTCCACAAGACACATGTAATCTAGAAGACTTCATGGTCCCATAAAAAAACATGTAAACCTCCTCAGGTGGCCCAGGCAGTAGAGCAGAGCCATCAGAGGAAAAACACTCGGTGATTGCAGAGCTGATGGCATGACAGGGAAGCCAAAATACCCCTTTTTCTTGATATATTGTTCCAGAGGGCCTGTAGCTCAAATAAGGGCTATGTCGTCACTTTTGTTTGCTTTACATAAGATGGGTTAAAAAAGTTTGATGCTGTTGCTAATCAGCATGTACTGCAGCTACCTCTGCTCAATGTAGTAAGAAGATTATATTATACGCTGGATACCAATGACAGCTATTCTGATCTACTTATTCCAGGGAATTATCATTTTCAGTACACTTTTAGGTCTGGATATAGCAGTTAAAGGCAGATTTAAACAAATATGCAGAAGGAAAAAAAAAAGTCACACTGTGAGGAGAGGTAGTCACTGCAGTCTGCTTTAATTCAAAGAAGAACACGTAGGATGATAAACATATGCTAAGATTCCACAGAAAAGGTGGAAGAATGGCTGCCTTCTAGGACCACAGGCAAAAAAATTATACAGTAAGTACAGTGAAAAGAATAAAGGACAACATGTAAATGTTAAGAATTTTTACTGGAAATTTTTAAAATACAAAGTAGGCAATGATAGCCAGAATGGCCTAAGTACACTCATGCTGTTCAGACAAGGAAGACAAATAGCAAAGTCTCTCAAGGCTGTTTTCAACTGTCCACTTCTTTTAACCCAAATTTATGCCATACCATTCTAGTTGCAATGAGTTCCATTAGTAGACATAACACAACAAGATTTGTACAGCCTCAGACACTGCTGAATTACTAATCTGACTTGCAGAAAAAAAAAGCTTATTTATA
>VXAB01004896.1:0-10497 GCA_013399175.1 Odontophorus gujanensis
CCCCCTCCTTCCCCCCTTCAGAGGGAGCCACATAGCACTCACATTATGGAAAGGATGGCCATTATGTTAACTTCCATAAAAGTCCAAGTGTAATACAATTTATTTTAATATTTATTCTGTTATATGTACATAATTAAAAATAGAAAAATAAAACCGAACTGAATCTTATAAAATATAAACTGTTCACACTAAGATGGTCTAAATTAAAGTTTGCATGAGATTTCAACATAGAAAAGCAGCCTAGGCACACTGCTATTTACTGTTAAAATGCACTCCTAGCAATATTTACAGAAAGATGCAGTGAGAGGGATGACTCTCCGTGGGACCGTACCACACAAAATGCTCTTAGAGACAAACAGTGCAGCTGTGAACCAGGCTTAGAACAAATGCACATTTTCACTTTTGCAGACATGATTCACACGAACAGTTCCAACGACTGATTGTTTGAGCAGCTCCAGTTTCTGTCTCCAGTTGCATAGGAGATTAGAAGATGTCATCCAGAAAGGGTGACGCTGCAAAGACTTGTCACAAAAAAATAAATTATTTCTGAATTTGAAAGAAGAAATGAAAACAAAAAACATCCCCAATGTTTTCTTATCAGGCTGAGTCCTAACAGTCCATTCCAGCAAGTTGCAAAAGTTGAGTTTACTGCAGGGAATTCTTCTCAATTCCTTTTTTGCTTTCTCAGTGCAAAAACCCTCTCTCGGTGTCGCTGCAAAGTGACAGCTGCTTTCTTGTACTGCGTCATTAAAAAAAAAAAAATCAAAAGAAAGGGGAAAAATCCAATTGTGTACAGAAAAAAAAAAAAACAACAACCATGTGACTATGTCCAGCTTGCCAGCTAAGGAAAGTAAAATGTTTCTAAATCTATCATTTATTCTTTCCCCTTCTTACTCCAGTCCACATTTTTATACTGATATTGTTACCTAAATTTCTAGAAAGCTGAAAGAAAAAAAAAGCCTTTAAACAAGATTATCCCTGAGAGTCTTACACAAATCAAGCCAACTATATATCCCCATATTCTTTAAAGGCTAAGATACTTAAAATGCAGTTAAAGAAATTAACCAACTAAAGAGATCTAGCGTTCCAAAACACAAAGAGTCAAATGAAAAATAATCACTAGAAGCAAAGAAAAAATGTCCCAATTCGGACAATAGTCTATAATTTACCAATCTGATAAACTAAACTTAATTTCCAATTTGGAATTCAAATTAAACTAGAACTTTTTTTAATGGCAGCTAAAAGATTTGCAGACTGAAGTACTTTTTGAAGCCAACTGAATTAGTTACTTTTATCCTAAGGAAGAGAAGGGCTAAAAAGGGGTGGGCCACTGTTCACCAGAGTGAAGTGCTCCATGTGTGGGCAAGAACTGGGAATAAACAAATGGGGATCTGAAACTGGCCATTTAAAAAAAAAACAAAAAACAAAAAAAACAAAACCTGATAGAACAATACAAGATGCTATGGTCTGCAGACTAGAACACTGCTTCTGTATCTGGTGAGATCTGAATGCAAATTGGCTTGCTGTGTAGCTGAAGCACGTAAAGCTCGCCTATGGCTCAGTGGTCAACCATGTTCTCAGTGCTCAACAACAGCTGTTGTACCACAGTTGGTTTCCAACGCAAAAACCAGCAGTTGTGTCCTTCAGTCTCCCTCCACATCGGAGTCAGCATACTTGAGCTCACACTTCACATCAAAAGGTTTGTCCTTGGCCTCCCTGGGCACCTGCACATCCCTGGCCTGAAGCTGCCCGTTCCCACAGTCCGGCTCCGTCTCATAGCCGGTGTCATGCGCTGGCTTTGGCTGCTCCCCGCTCTGGTGGCTGACGCTGCCTTGCTCCACCAGGGTTTCTTTCACGCTCTGTTCACAATCAGAAAAATCTGACTTTGTTTTTTTCTTGCCAAGCAACATGATCGAGCGAAATTTCAAGCACTGCCCTGGCAAATACCCTTTGTAACAATTGTAAGAAAGCAGGCACAAGAAGAGGACAAAAAAGAAGAGGAACAGGAACATCAACAGGAAGTTATCATTTGACTTCAGAAACATTGTCTTTTCCGGGACTGTGTCAGGAAGTGAATTGAAAAGCTCTATGTTGGAGGTTGCACCTGTTAGGACGGGGCCAATGGGCTTCGTTATTATTCTTGCTGTTGTTACTGGTACAATCTGAGTGGTTGTTGAGCTTTGAGCAGTAGAGCCCTCAGTTGATACAGCTGATGCTTTTGGTACATCACTACTACCTTCCACTGGTACGGCTGCCGCTGTTGGGCTTGCTGTAGTATGCTTCTTCAGTTCCAGAACATGCTTAGCCAACACCTGAGAGAATTTCTTGTTCTTCACTTTTTCTTCAGACAGACACTGGTAAACACCACTGTCTCCTTCTGATAAATTGAAGATGAGTAGTGCCTTTTCCAGTAGACGGTATTTGGGACTCTCCACTCTCAGTACATCATCTCTGAACTTCCAAACTACCTGTGCCAGATTGGACTTTTGAGAACACTTGAGCTCTGCTGTGCTCCCATGCTTGAATGTATGCTGTAGGGAATTCTCTCTTACTTTATCTGGAACACCAAAATAAATGTGCAAAGTATCAGCAATGATTCCTGTTTGATCTAATCTGTACAGTTTCATGAGACTGTGCAAGTCTTAACAGAAACGCAAGACTACGGTGTTAACATTCTCAAGACCAAGGTAACAGCATGCAAGAGTCTCTGTGAAACACTAAGCTACAGGTGTGTGCAGGACATCAAAATAGACTACAACACCAGACACCTCAAACTCCAAAACAGCCTCCACTTCCAGAAAAGTAGGGGGAGACTTGGTTGATCCAAACTGAGTGTGCCTCTGATGTAAGTCACCATTTGAAAGAAGATGCTCAACTTGGTATCACCTTCGAAGCAGCTGCTGTATTTTAAGTAACCACAAAATACCCAAGAAATTTGATTTTAAGAAATTGAAGTACTCGAACTCTTTTTGGAAAACATTAATTCCTATTGCATGCGCACAATACAATAAATTAACAATATAAATAACAAGTCAAACTCTCATGGTGGCCCTCGCCATACTTGGATAAGAAATTAAAACAGAATAAAGCAGTGTACTGTTTACTGCAGTACAAATATTCTCTAACACTAGTTATCTTTAACATCTCCACAATCTGATGGCAGCAACACACACTAGAAAGAAAGGACCTCCAGTTACTTGTCTTAAAATACACCGGAGGGTATTGCAGCTGTTCTCTATAATGTATCAAGCCCTCTTCTCCTCTCATAATAAAAGCAGCTTTTTTCAGGATCATTTCATCTGATCCAGCAACAACAATCAAGCACTTATCAAGGCTTGCAGTAGAATGTCAAACATTGTTTTATCAGAGACAGACCTCTGCACTAGAGGTACTTATGATAAATAGTACTTTCATTCACAAAGTGCTATTGAGGTGCCCCCATTCATTTCAGAAGTTTGTGCACTCCACACTGAAATGTACACAAATACAAATATTTTAAGACAAGATGAAGGCCATACAGATGTTCACATATAAAAAAACCAAAAACAAAAACAGAACTTCATACATATTAAAATATAAATGAAAATCTAGATAAACACAAACAACTCTTTCCTATTCCACCTAGATGCATGAAATAGCTCTTCAAAGAACGTAACTCACCAGAACAAGAGGATGCATCACCACCTATGTTCTGAATCCAATTCCTGTAAAAGACAGTGCAAGTTTGACAGCTTCAAATGTTATTCCCATGCCTCTCCATCCTCTAACATAAGATAAAATCTATCTTAGCTAAATAGCACAAGTTGACATTTTTTTATGTAGGCAATTAGTGGAAAGAAGTATGTGTTTGAAGGCATTAAGTTAAAAAATATCTTGTTAAAGTAAGGTAAGGTAAGACTGACACAAAACCAATTGCAATTGTAGTCAAAAGCTGCCAATACCTTTCAGTTTCACTTTCTTGAAAAATATCAACGCAGGAACCTTCAAGAGGTTTCCAAGCACAGTAAGGATCCCTTGCTAAAACACAGTCAACACAAGTGGTATATTTGTCACAGAATGCCACAGGAGACTGAACCACGCCAGAATTTGAACCAGCATAGAGGTATCTTCTGCTCTAAAAACAAAAACAAACAATAACAACAAAAACAACCCACATAAACAAGCCTACAATCACATTCATGAAACATCTGAAAAATTATTACAAGTTGTGCATACATACTTGTATGTTTGTAAAAAACATATTTTAAAATATTTAGTGACACTTGGAATAAGTCGAAAGAACAGAAAACTACAATGAATACACTTTATAAGAAAGGAAAGTAACTGCCTAACTGTGGCTAATGACAAAACTGCGGTGGATGCATCCAAACCTGAAAAGGGGAGGTTTTCTACACTGGTCCTGAATCTGTTGGTCCAATGCAATCCTTTGCCTACTAGTCAGGTCTCTGTAGCCCCAGCATCATACAAAAAAAAAACCAACAACAACACTTAGGGCTGAATTTAGATTTGGGGGTTCACTGTGATGTTTTTATTTAATTATGTAATTTATTTAATTATGAGAACTCAGAACAGGATAGTCCCTTTTCCTTTAATGCAAAGAACATAAGAATGCATGTTTTTGAGTAAACTAATGAATGATTCATGGTGGCTAACAGAAGTCTCTAGAGGAAGATCAAGCCCAGACTACTTTAGATTCCTCTTATGTATGATTTTCAAGGAAAAAACTGACAATAGAAGACAAAATTGGATCAAAAAAGAAATGTACTGACACTACTGGAAGATGGGTCTTTCAAAGAGAACTAAACTTCAGAGACATAAATTAAAATGCTGTCTTTCATCCTCAAATTTAATTTAGGTTAGCGTTAGTCTACACTGCAGTGTCCACATAAATAAATTTATAGCATTAAAACATGTAGGGCTTTCTAGGAAAAGCTTGCCTTGGTTCACTGCAGTCTGTCTGCCTTTCTAGTGTTCTGTTGGCTAACATCCAAGCCAACAGGGCAACAGTACACAAGGGTTTCAGTGCCTTGACACAGCTCCCAGCTGGTACATCCAGGGAGTCCAGAAAACAAGTAGAGAACTGAGCAAACCATTGCAAAAATCCAGACATCTTTCAGCCAAACAGGAGTTAAAGGACCAACTGTAGACTAGCTTACTGACTACAACACTCTGAGCAAGGTGAAGGTACCTGAGGGTCCAAGGCCCGCCATCAACAGCAGGAACTATTGCATTCCTACTGTTAATCTGTTACTACAGGATGCCACTATATGTACCAAAATATAGCTGTATGAATGACTTACTCTGGGTGTTCCAGCTAGAGCAGGGGTTGGATCAGATGCACTTACAGGTGCCTTTCAACCTTAAAATCATTCTGTAATTCTGCACTCTGGCCAGTGTGATATATGTCATATAGAAAACAATAGATTTTGCTGAAATCCATGAAAAAGGAAACTTTGAATCACACTGGCTTTGACTTGGCTGTCAAAAGTATGCTCTATTTTCAGAATACTTATTTCCCTTTCTGTTAGAAGGACTACTTAGCATGCAAGATGAGCTGAAAAGAGTTTTGGCATAAAGCTCTTTTCCATGGAATTGATCATGCTAGAATAACTGCTCTTAAAGATATCGTGGCAGTATTCCCAAATCCCTAACATGGGAGTATTTACTGATCACTGGGTACCTACTGAATGTCAGTAAGATTATCAGACACTTTCACACAGAGTTGCTCTTTCCTTAAGAAGCTCAGAAATTTCACCAGTTGAAGGGTTTGATGCTACAAGCCACTAACTGCAGTAATAATTTTGCAGACATTCATGGATCTGAATGTCTGAGAAAATGGTTAGAAGACTGGTGTACAAAATACACAAAATGGTTATTCTCCCACTGCTGAAAAATCACTCAATGTTAAAACCCAGTGATTGTTTAATAACGCAGAATATCACTGTGTTTGGAGCCTGTAGCCGTTTCTGTTGTCTTCTTCTGGCTGAAGCCCTACCTGGCTGGCAGGATCTCACCAGTAATTCTTTTTGGGGGGAAGAACTACCAACACGCTTAGTCTCCTGATAAATCTACCAGACAAAACTAGCCTGAGAAGTCTTGGAAAGCAGAAATCAATTAGGTACAAAAGCTTCAGCCTGTTAGACAAGACTGTTTCCTCTGAAAAATATTATCATTCCTACATTAACTTCCTGAGGATTCTTCGTAGCTGCTACGGGTCAGGATTTTTACACTGCTCCTACCTTAAAAACCAGTACCTCTAAATAAACTACAGCTTTTAACTCCTGTACAACCACTGTGAGACTGCGTACCTGTGTTACCCCCCCAACATCACACACACTTTCCCCTATCTAGACAACTTCAAAAGGCTGACACCTATCAAAAGCAACAGAAATTATCAGGGAAAATATTGATACTGTTGCAGAAACTACAGCTGCAGATTTCCACAGTCTGCACTGTTTCATTATGCCTGTTTTATAAGATAGTAGATTAGTTCTATAGAACAGAAAAAGAAAGATTAATGTCGTAACGCTTGTAGCACCTACTTTTTTGGATGAAAGTAAGAGCGTTTGGACTGGCTCAAAGTTTGGGAAAAGCTGTGTTTCTTCAATAATATGCATTCCATTTTCGTAGCTGATAGCTTTGTGCAGGGCCCCTTGATCTGCAGTAATACAGCAATGTATTTAAATGAGATCATTAAAATAAAAAGGCAAGGCAAAAATGCATACTTGCTACAATTTGCATCATTTATCCAGCTGAAGACTTCACATCATCCTGTGCCAATGGCAAACATTATACCTGCCGCTGAAGCAGTTCTGGAAATGAAAAGGCCCTCTGACAGAAAGAATGCCTTTCAGGAATTATCGTGTGTACATTTAAGTGGAACACTACAGATCTGCAGTTCAGAGAATGGTTCAGGTTAGATCATCCAGTTCCAACCCCCTGCCATAGACAGCATTGCCAACCACTAGATCAGACTGCACAGGGTGCCATCCCACCTGGCCTTGAATGCCCCCAGAATTGGGGTGTTGACAACTCTTCTGGGCAGCCTGCACCAGTGCCTCACTGTCCTCTGAGCAAAAGATTTCTGCCTAACTTCTAACCTATATCTTCCCTCTTTTAGTTTAAAGCAATTCCCCCTTGTCCTGTCACTTTCAGACCATGTAAAAAGTTGGTCCCCATCCTGCTTGTAGCCCCCTCTCAAGTACTGGAAGGCGACAGTGAGCTTTTTCTGGAGTTTTCTCTTCCCCAAGCTAAATAAGCCCAACTCCCTCAATCTTTCTTCATAGAGGAGGTGCTTCAGCCCTTTAAACATCTTCATGGCCCTTCTCTGGACCCACTCCAACATTTGTCCTGTACTGGGGGCCCCAAGTCTGGACGTAATGCTCCAGATGCAGTCTCATGAGGGGAGAGTAGAGGACAGTCACCTCCCTTGCCCTGCTGGACATCCCTCTTTTGATGCAGCCCAGGATATTGCTGGCCTTCCAGGCTGCAAGCACACACTGCTGGCTCATATCCACCTTTCTGTCCATCAGATCCCCAAGTCCTTCTCTGCAGGGTTCCTCTCAATGAGTTCTTCTCCCAGTCTGTACACACACCTGGGACTGCCTCGACCCAAGTGCAGTATCTTGCATTTGGCCTTTTTAGATTGTCATCTGCCCTCTCTTCAAGCCCATTCAGGTCCCTGTGGATGACATCCCTCCACTTCTATTACATCAACTGCATCACTCAATTTGGTGCCATCAGCAAATTTGCTGAGGGGTACACTGAATCCCACTCTCAGTGTCATTGATAAAGACGTTTTTTTCAGTTCTCTTCCTGCAACAGCTCCTCAAAGCAAGCAAGGTTCTCCATGTACTTATTGTGGCTCCCCATTTTTCTATGAAAATATCACATACTGTAAAAATACTGTAAATACATAAATCTTTTGAGTTGCTGTTAGAGCATACTTCTGCCTGTAGAGTAAGTACGTTATTAAAAAGAATATTTTGCAGAACTCACCTGTACTGATGAACATAACATCATATATGGTACCATTGAGTGCTCTGACTCTGTCTACCACAATCTGTGTATATTTCACATCTCGCTTTACAAGGCGGGGTCTGTCTCCCACTGGAGTCACTGAATCATCCATTAGTGGATGGTCTTTAACAAACTGCAGTGTTTTGTCTGGTAAATTCAGAGAAGTCATGTAGTTCAAGCCTCTGGCTTCATTGTTTATACACTATTATTTAAAAATAGAATGAAGAAATAATAGAGAGAAAAGCATGTTACATTCTAACAGCAGGTGAATGCATTTTCTTCTACACATAAGCACATAACTGTACATTCTAGCCTGGAGGATACTCGAGTTCTGCAGCACCCTGGCTTCTGCATTATGCTGATCTCTAAGCTTCATGTTACATTTTATTTGGGCCCAAAATGTATTTTAGGAAAATACTCTTTCTGGATTCCTATTTTCTTACAAGCTACCTTTAACTGTAATCCAACTCATCAATTGCAATAAGATGACTACGAGAAACTTGAGTGTGAAAGAGACCCAGTAGTGTGAGCATTTCAGTTTGCAGAGAAATACACTGCACTGGATAAACCTGCTGGAGCTAGTAAGATTATCTGTTTCACTAGATTATCTATTTCACCACTACAAATGTAGTAATAAAATAATGAACTTATAAAAATTGCAATTAACTGAAAAAAAAAACAGTTTAAAAAAAACAAAACACAAAAAGACTGATTCCCAAAACTTCAGAATAAATATCTTGAAGTGTCATTCAACAAAATCTTTACAAAAGAAAGTATCCAGATCAAGGCAATCTAATACTATGCATTAGTAGGGTTTGTTTTTATTGTGGTTTTTTTTTTTTCTATTTGTTTGCTTGCTTTTCTACTTTCTTTACTCTTGTGCATTATATACAAAATTACAGACACTTACTGCACCAGGTCGAGGGTTAGGAATCTCCCCATTGTACCGTACCCACTTGGTATGAGACTGCTCTACTGTAGCACTCTGCATATACTTTCCTTTTGAGAAAACTTCTTCTACAGTAGACAAATTGTAGGCACACACGGCTGACAGTCCCACATTATTCCTAAAAATACAGGAATTAAAATAAATAAATAAATCACAGGAGTAATTACTTGCTTTAGCAACCAGCTGAGATCAAAGGTACTCATCCAGAGAAACACTTACAGCTGTGGGGTAAAGACTCCATATATCACTGGTTCCTTCAAGGTAGGAGACTTCAGAATAAAAACATCATTGATAATATTGAAAATTAAATTTTTATCAGGGATGGTGCATATTAATCTGGCCTTGAGAAAAGAAGTCCATTTTTTCTGCAAAGTCCTTAATCCTCCTTGGTCCCTCTTTTGGCATTGGAAAAAAGAAAAAAAAAAGTGTTCATGAAGATAATTAGGCAGCAGTTTAGTATTTAAGAACCACAGCTAAAAAGCTACCTGTTTTTTTTTTCTTCAAACTTTTCTACTATATTTCTCAAACATTTCATCTACAGCAACATCAAAAACTGTTAATATGCTCATACACAGAAAAGTAAGGAAGCCACAGAATTTATTTACAACAGATTTAATACAGAATGGTTTCTGTCAACATCTGGAAATAAGATGAGACATGGGACTTCTAAAAGAACTGCACTTCAGCATTTGAAAAACAGAGATGAGCAATGTAACTCTATAAAACACAAATGCTTATTAGAACAATGAAACATGAAGGTATTATGCACATCCTTTAACATAAATCAGTAACATTGCATTTTTTCTCTGACATCCTAACAGAAATTATTTATACTGTATACTGCAATATGCACTTAACTTGCCTGACATTAACAATTCCATTAGAAAAAAATGCACGAATGGCCTAATCCTACGAGCAGTTACCACCCTTATTAAGGATCTGTAGTATCAGAACTTACAGAAGATATATTTGATTAGACTAGAAATATTCCAAAATATTTAGCTTGTGAGTTGCATATTTGCAACTCTATTAATAGCTTTTGTTCATTGTCCAGTGCTTTTATGTAAAAAAAACCTGGAAGTTTGAGTATATTTAAGTAAAACTTTCAAAAAATCCCAGTAGAACTGCAATCTGCCATTGGCTCCTGTTACTAACAAGCAGCAACAATAAATCTCTCATGTTCTATGATACTCCTTTTCTGAAGAGTGCACAAGCTGTCAGTGGGCAGAGGGCCATAATATTAACTATCATGTAAACCTGCCTCCAGCTGCTTGTTTAATGGAAATTTCAAGGGCACTAACTTGTTATTGACATTTTGACTTCAGTATTTAAATATAAAAGAGTAAAGTCAAAATAAAACTTTTCAACTTCATCAAAATGAAATGGCTAGATAAATTTCCTGTTGGGAAAAAAAAAAAAAAGTACTGAGGAAATTGATAACATTCCAATGAAATGGGTATTTTGTTATATCAGTATTTTCTACTGGAAAAATTACCTTCTTTCACTAGCAAGATCTTTTTTTTTTTTTT
>VXAB01004896.1:20557-44091 GCA_013399175.1 Odontophorus gujanensis
AAAAAAAAAAAAAAAAAAGAGGAGTTCAACAGCAGCCAGTAACTACTTCACAGCCTGTGCTATAGAGTTCTCTTTAGATCCAGGCTGAACAGTTAAGCCAAGAGCCTACAGAACTATCTAATCGTCATTAGTTCTATTTGCATTTCATCTGACACCTCTTTTTAACTCTACCGTGAGGTTACAATTGCTGTAATTTTACAAGTACAGCAAAAGAAGGTTTCTGCAAAAAAGGCTACAAGGGTTCAAGTCCAAGAATCACAGAACACTGCCAGAAGAGGATTAAATCTTTCTTCACCAGGTGATTTATCTAGTGCTCAATACAATTCAGCACCAACACTCACCTCACCCTGAAAAAGCATTAAAAAGAAAAAAAATATTAGCTGAAGAGGTACATTTTGTTAAGTATGTTCAGACCTGAAGTCAAAGTAACTTATTAAAACAAAACATAGCTGCTGATTTTTAATCTTGGAGCAAGATTCAGCTGCATGATTCTTCAGCTGAGAAATCTCAACGTGAAAATCCTTCTTTAAAAAGTGACATGTTCATAACTGTTTGAAGAATATGCAATCAGTCAACTCATTGCCCAAGTGACTTGAATATTCTGGTCCTAAGCACCATAGATAGGCTGAGCAAAACCAAAACTAACTGACCAAACTTCCTGCAAACAGCCTGGAAGAACATATATGCAAAATCCTGATATTGTTGCAATGTCCCACAGTACACTAATGTAGTTTCTTTTCTTACCTCTGTGTTCCCAAGTGATTCTTGGTACAGGACCAAATGCCACTGTTAATTCCAGCAAAATTGCCCAAATTGAATAAAAAGCAAGTAGAGCCATCTTCAGTTCCCTGGCTGGTTTAGAATCCCTGGATAATGGCAGCAGGTAGCGTTCCTTTAGCAAAAGAAATCCAAATTCCAGGGAGTATTAAAGACCAGGCATTTCAGAGCTTGAAAGCAGTGCAAGAAGATTGTTCCAGCCTGACTTGAAAGCATGTGCTTTCAGCAGATCACTTCTTCAAGGGGACACACAGTTTCCAGGATGCTGAATAAAGGCTACCCACACTCTCCGCAGGCTGCAGAGCTGCTGAGAAGCGCTACTGAACGCATTCTTCAATTTCGTTGAAGAAAGAAATGATGCTGTGGAGAGAGGAGGGGAGTAAGAAATAGAACAGAAAAATGAGTATTGCCAAAAATAGCATACTGCACGCACTGAACTTGCAATACTCCTACAGCTGCCTGCATTGCTTAATTTGGATTAATTGGTGAAAATAAAGTCCTTCAAAACACCCCACACATTACATGGCAAACAGGCAATTATCATAAGCAGTCACTTCAATCTAGAATCCGTAGTATAAATATTTTGAGCTGCCACTTCTGTTTGATGCTAAAAATTTGACTCCAGTGTATAAATTTTCTTACTTAAAAAAGAGTGAGCCAAAAAAAAATTACCCTCTGTGATACTCAAAGATAAAAGAAATCACATAAACTAATTTCAGAGAGCAAGCAAAAGAAGTCCAGCCTAATGCTAAATGCTATTTATATAAACCTGCCCCATCTCCCCTTCTTGCGATCTTACAAGCAGAAGTGTCATTTCTAGCAGTGTCTCTATGCACTAGGAGTGCATGGGGGTCAAAAGAAATACAGCAAACAAAAAGCCAATTTATTGCATTAAAAAAAAAAAAAAGCTTAAATGTCCAATGTGTTCAATAGTCATGGGGAAGTCAGTCAGCCTCCATGCTGGTATTCTTAGGCCCAAAAGAGCTCTATCTTCAGTGATCACTAAAATTCATTCGTTTCCAATGCCGTTTTTCCATGAGCCTTCACTTCTTCACTGTCCTCTGATCATTCCTAGGTCAAGGGTCTTGCAAGTATTTACCTTCAGTACAGACCAGTGAAAGGTGGTGAATGCATTCACCACCCAATAAATTACACTGTTTAGGTAACTGTTTGAAGTTCTCCATGGGGTTGTACACTTTGGGGGTGGGAAAGTGCAAAATGCAAGCTGCCTTTTGCAGCAGGGCACAGAGCATTTCAGAACTGTAAGTGCCTTTAACAGGGCAGCACCCAAAGATGCCAGACGTAAAAGCTAAGAAAGCAAGAATATCTCCAGGGAGAGAGTGGTTTCTGGTGCCAAAGTCCCTCAGCAAGATAAACGTCCCAGGTTTAGACAAGCAAAGACTAAAAACCTCTGGAACTGTAGAGAGCAATCCACTGTGAACTTAGAAGTAACGTGAGTGAGTAGAAGGCAAATTCGTATAAAAGCTTTTATACATCTGTTCTACTAAATGATTATAGGTAAGGTTAAAAAAAATCTTTGTTCTTCCTACAAATCTTTTGCCTACTCAGAAAAAAGACAAAAATACAACTTGCTCAAGCAAAGCATTTTATTTTATTTATCTATATTATTTTATTATTTTATTTTGTTGTTATCATCATCTAATTCTTAGTTTGGGTCAGATCTAGCTATTGTAATGGAAAATATAAAAAAGTAATTCCAGTCACTGTATTTTTAGTTAATCTCACTAGGTTTCTTTGTCTCGTACCTTTCCTGTTCATTGTCACGGCAACTTCGTGTTTCACTATCCAACACGGTAAGAGCACCCATACATCGGAGTTACAGAAGTATTTTGTGATTGTGATGCAGATGGTCTTAGAGGTAAGTATTTAGAGAAGTAACAGCAGTTAAACGATACGTTCAAGGCAGCTTAGTAATCTTATTTTAATGGAAATGTTAGGGGAAAAGCAGTTAGAAAAAAGAAGTCCGGGCCATTATTTCTACGCATTTTTTCAAGCCATACCAAAAAGTCTCAAAGCAATTATCATTTCCCTTAAACTCTTTTTTGTTGCTGTTGTTTGTTTTTTTCCCCCCAAACAGCCGGAACAAAATCGTTCAGCACCAATTCCAGCAATGATTAATTAACTCCTCCAACTTTTCGGGGCTTTTCCGGTTCAGGACATCATTATGAACAATCTTGAAGACTCCTCAAAGCCACAGTTATACTCCTAGCCTAGCTCACCTAACTCTGGAGAAGCAAAATGACAACAAAGCACACTGTATTACCTCCCGAAGAAGACAAAATACTAGGTTGAGTTAGTGCTTACTTTGCTGTAGGCCAGGGAATTCCTCAAAGCAGAATTCTGTCCTTTCATGTATATGTTTGCAAGACAGAGCCTTTTCATATTATTAAGTTTGACTGAGAGGAAATTATTTGTTGATCTAAGGTAAAGTTTTGCATATTAAAAAAGGGGTGGAACAGACCACAGTAAATGCTGAGCGCTGAATCGTGCAAGATGTTCTTATTCCTGTTAGTTTAAATAGAGATTAAAATGCGCTCAGGACCCTGTCCTTTAATTTACCTTTCAGTTTAATTACTCCTCTTCTTCTTCTCCCTCCCTGTGCTGAAAATTATCTGGAATAACTCCTTAATTCACATCCACTAGGAAGTCACCCGTGATCTGCTAGGAACCTGTTCTTATGTAACACAAAGGGTAGAAGGAGCTAAAAAAGCCCATACAATGGCCTGAATTCCAAATCAGCTCAGCTCCGTCAGTGTTCATTGTCTTTTATTAAAGTTGAGTGCTTTGTATTTTTGGAAAGTTATGCCTCATAATGCTTTAGGTTTTATAACAAAATAGGAGCTGCAATCACTTGAAAATGAAAATATTTATGAAGTAATGCAGAAATAAATTTGAAATACTTAGTTAAATAAGTGACCACAAGTCTACTTTTCAGCTCTCTGTAAAACTGCTGAAAGTTTTCTGACATAAATTTAAATGACTGACTTTCATTTAAGTATTCTGGCTCTTGTTTTTAAATCAATAGCTGATTAACTGGAGCAAAATAATCTGTACAACACTTGCATGAGTTTTCCATGTTTGTATTTATGAAAACTGAAAGACTGAAAATAGGGCAACTACAGTAGAAGAAATGATTAACAGAGCTCCTGTCAGTTTGGCAGAGCGCAGCTGGAAACAGAGAGCTGTGAACATTCCTATTGACACAAACAATTTTAGTGCAAAGGTGTAGAAAAGAGAAGATAAGCTCCTGCTTTCTCAAAGAACAGAAAATTGAACTGTTAGAAAAAATTTCAGGATAAGGACCTGCTGCTAACAGGGAACTAAGAATGTGAAATACTAATATAAATTAGGAAAGCAGAGAGCTGCTATTTTGACTGCTTCTGAAACAGAAAAAAAAAATAGTCTGTCTCTCACGTGACCCCTATATCACTGGGCATCAAATGAATACATGACAGCTTTGCTGGAAATAAAGTGCTCTGGTCCACCTTTCGGAAAAAAAAAAACAAAAACAAAACAACAACGCATTACAAAACAGGTTCTGCAATGGGAGAAGTTGAGAAACCAGTAACAGGGAAGAAGGCTTCTGTCTACCATAGAAAACCATCCTCCACAGAGAACACAGAGGCAAAGTACAACACAGAGCTGTACGTGGAAAACAGTGTCATCTTTTACAGATGTTAATTTCATTAACTCATCACTATTGCATTAATTGGTTAACAAAGTAATAAAATGCAACGCCGAACAACAAGAAGTCACTATGTTCTCCCTAGTCAGCACTGTAAAGCTGCACTCAAGTGTGCAGTCAGTACATGGGACACTTACACAATCCATCTGAATTTTGGAATTTCCAAATTAGGAAATGCTGAATTTTGTAACCCTGATTTTGAAATCAGTTGTTTTTTTCTTTTTTTTCTTTTTTTTTCCCTTTTAATAAGTATTTGGCTGAATTGTGCAATGCCTAAATTCTGCTCAGTATCTACTCAAAGTGCTAGATGGATCTTTTCTTGACAAGCCACAAACAGTATGGCAATAGGCAGAGGCACTCGCAACTCCAGTAGAACAGTTGAGACCTCATGATCACTAGCAACAGACTACTTACCCTCCCTTCTGAAGCAAGAGGGGCACAGTCCCTCCTGGTCTCATCCTGGCAGTCCTCTCACAAATGCCCCCACACACCAAGCACCCACAGCATTTTACCCCAACTCTGTACAGCCCTGTACTCTCACTCGGGCCATCTTTTCTTGCCATGGCCTATTCTGGGCTTGTGCTCCCACCACTGCCTCCCCAGCAGGGAGGTTCTCAGACCCCATAAAGGATGAAAACAGGAATGTTGTAAGCTGCATCCACTTACACTAGCACAGGTGATGCAAGCCTTGGTGAGACTGTAAGACAAATGGCCACCTTCCTCTGGGAAAGGAGGAAGACCTTACATTTACAGTTCTCTACCTCTCATCAAAATACTTCAACATTTTCTGCTGCCCAGGCAAAGCAAAGGAAGAGTGGGCTTCCCATTAAATGCCACCAGGCATCCCCCACCCCACTGGAGCAAAACAAACACAGCTGTTCTCGACAACTCACTCCACTATTTTAAAGATAAATAAATACAGAAATATAATTATACATTAGCAAAAGTTGTATGCTACCATGAAAAGGGATATATGAAATTCAATATAGGGAGACAAGCAAATTTAAAAGCAGTCTGCTGCTTCTGGCACAAACGGGGTTAAACAATTCATCTGTCAGGGAGCATAAATTCTATGTTCTTCCTAAATAATCTTCTTCAGAGGCTTTAGAAAGCTTTAACAGAATACAGACATTCTTCCATGTTTACTGATGCCTATTTGATAACAAAGTTTTTCAGGTTCCGTTAAAGAAAAAACAAACCACAGAACTATCACTGCAAGAATTTACTTGAATATGATTTTTTTCAATTTGCTTAGTTATTTATTCCAAAAATAGAATGAAAAGTTAGTACTCTTGTATATTATGCAATCAAAACTACAGAGACAGAAACATACAATTTACCTTCGACAACTAAGTTTTATTTACGTAGTTCATTTATTTTAGTCTGGTAAGGACAGGCTAGACATATCCCTTGCTTTAGTTTTCATCCTTTCACAACTCAAGCACAGTGCCATTTTTAGTCTGCGTGACAGAAAACATCATTTCTACACTCTTTATTATACAATACATATAAACTCACTTTTTGCCGAGGTGAATTAAAATCTCAAACTAACAATCCAGAGTCCCTTTATGAGTAATACAAATGTAGAGAAACTGAATTATTTACTTTTTGAACTTACAAAAATATCTTAAGATACTGTTCTCATAGATCAGATGAAGCTTTCTAAGTTAATTTGATGCAGTCTTTACCTGTACAGCAAAGCTTGTTGGAAGATACATGCTAGTACTAAAAGAGAACAAAAAAATTCTAAGGAAACCAAATTTCCAATTATATGTCCTGACTAAAATTTTTAGTCTTTCTGAGAGCTTCAGCCTGAGAGCAGTTGCAGGGCAACAGTCCTCCTGGGATCACTGATTTATGGTGGGATAATCCCCATGACTAAAGTCACATGAAAGGATAGAGGCTTTCTAGAAAGGACAGGTTATGAAGGGAAGGTGTTCTTTATGTGACAGTGCAGCTGGAGAACATGAAGCTCTGCCTGGGGATGAATGAGGAGCTGACTGTAGGCTTACAGGTGAGGATTAATGAGAGGACAAGAAAGAGGACATATCTGACTAGAAGGAACAAGTGGATGAGGCCCTACAGCCAGATGGGAGCTGCCTCACTATTGGAGGCACCAGTCCTCACAGAGGACAACACAACAACATATAAGCAATTCAAGAAGTTCACCACCAATAAGAGGCTTATTAGGAATGCCAGGATCAAAGGCAGCCTTGGCTGCAATGACCACGACCTAGGTGAGTTCAAGATCCTGAGAGCAGGGAGGAAACAAGCTGTTATGTATAGGCTGGATGGGCAGACTGTGAGGTTGATCAAAAACTGTTTAAATGGCTGGGTCCAGAGTGGTGATCAGTGGTGTGCTCCAGGGATCAATACCAGATCCAGTCCTTTTTAACATCTTCATTCATGATCTAGGTGGTGGAACAGAGCACAGCATCAGCAAGCCTCCACATAACATAAGTAGGAAGAGTAGCTGACATGCCACTGGCACCTAGACAGGCTAGAGACACAGGCTGACAGGAAGCTCAAGTAGTTCAACTAGGAGAAATGTAGAGTTATGCACATGGGGAGGAACAGCCCCAGGCACCAGGATGTGCTGGGGGCCAGTCAGTTGTAGAACAGCTACACAGAAGTGGATCTGGGGGTTTCGGTGGGCACCGAACTTAACACGAGTCAGTAATTAGCCTTTGCTGCTAAGTAGACCAATGGTACCCTGGACTGCATAAGGCCAAGTATGGCCAGCACGTCATAGACTCATAGAAGCCTTAGAGTTGAAAGGGACCTCTGAAGGCCATCTAGTCCAACTCCCCTGAATTGAACAGGGACACAACAGCTAGATCAGGTCGCCCAGGCCTTATCCAGCCTGGCCTTGAAAGTCTCCAGGGAAGGGACATCAACCACACCACTGAGTTTGTTCCATGTTTCATGTTTGTTCCAGTGCCTCACCACTCTCACTGTAGAAGATTTTTTCCTTATATCTAACCCTAATCCATCGTCTTTGAGCTTGAAACAATTTTCCCTTGTTCTGCCACCTGCTAAAGGGTCTGTCCCCTTCCTTCCTGTAGCTCCCTGTTAGATACTGAAAGGCTGCTATTGGGTCATCTCACAGCCTTCTCTTCTCCAAGCTGAACAGCCACAGCTTTCTCAGCCTGTCCTCATAGGAGAGGTGTCCCATTCCTGTGGCCCTTCTCTGGACACACACCTATAGGTTTATGTATCTCTTCTGTACTGAGGACTCCACAGTACTCCAGGTGAGGCCTCACCAGCGCAGAGTAGAAGGGCAGGATCACCTCCTTTAACCTGCTAGCCACACTTCTTTTGATGCAGCTTAGGATACAGTTGGCTTTCTGGGTTGCAAGGGCACATTGCTGGGTCATGTACAGCTTTCCATCCACCAGTACCCCCAGGGCTTTTACAGCAGGNAGTTCAGTTCAAGGTAGGTCTTGGCTTTCCTGATCCCATCCCTACATAGCTTAGCAGCTTCCTTATACTCTTCCCACAGTACCTGCCCCTGTTTCCACTACCTGTGGATTTTCTTCTTGCTCTTTAGTTTGACCAGCAGGTTCCAGTTCAGTCACGCTGGTCTCGTGCCTTCCATTCCTGATGCTACACCTGGGGATGGAGAGCTCTTGCACCATGAAGAAAGTCTCCTTAAACATCTGCCAGCTCTGCTTCAAACCCTTGCCCATGAGGACAGTTTCCCAGGATGTTTTGTTGAAAAATTCCTGGAAGAACTGGAATTTAGCTTTCCTAAAGTTCACCTTCCTAAATTTACTCTTCACCTGTTTCATCTCTCCAGAGTATGAAGTCAACCAAAACATGGTTAAGATGAGTGATCCTCCCCCTCTCTTAAGTGGAAGCACAAAGCCAGGACTAGAAGCAGTGGGCACAAATTGAAACACAAGAGGTTCCCTCTGAACATCAGAAAACATGTTTTTATTGTGCACTGGCACAGGCTGACCAGAGGCTGATGGAGATCTTCAAAAACTANGAAGACTGAAGCAAAGAATCTGTTGAGTACCTCCGCCTTCTCTTTGTCTGTCATTACCAGCTTGTCTGTGTCAGAGGCTGATGGAGATCTTCAAAAACTACCTGGACATGCTCCTGGGCAACCTGCTCTTGGTAGTCCTGATTGAGCAGGGACTTCAGACCAGATGGACCCAGAGGTCTCTTCCAACTCAACCATTCCATGAGGTCAAGCAGAATATTTTCCTGATTCCACATGATAAATACTCAATACACAAGTACTCAGGAAAATGATTATTGAGTATAAAGTGGGAAATATTTACAATCTGAAGTGGAATACCTGAGTCTTTTTTTTAAGACCACATTCCTGTTATTATTTTTTTTTTTCTTAACTACTAGGCCAAGCAAAACAAAGCAGGGAAAAGCAAAATCCCAGAAAGATACAAGACAAACCACTATGCTGAAAAAAGGTAAAGATTACTAGAAGACAAACTACGATGTCAGGTGAAAAAAAAAAGAAACCAAAGACTACAAAAGACAAATAAGGGACAGTGAGTCTCATTTTCCAGATAATTATAACTATAATGTCATTAGACCCTGACTCCAAAGATAACAGGAAAGAGTAAATGGGTTTGCTTCTGTTTACTTCTTTTAAGAAAAAGAAAATTAACTCTGGCCTTGGACAAGTCAAACTCTGAGACAGCAGAAGCTGAGGGCATTGCTATAGGTCCTCAGCCTGGCTGTGTAAAAGAAAACTAAACAGAAATTATTAATGTAAAACAGCATGGATGATCAATGAGACCAATTTACAGCTGCAACGCCATCACCTTTTGCTAACCTGGCTCATGAGCTATCCCAAACGCAGAATTTAAGACTTGCTCAAGGAAAACACGTTTAAGACAGTTTTCTGCTTTAGTGAGTTCTTCTAGACATTGAACTTATGTTATGACAATGTCAGTGGTACAGTAGGAACTGTTCAACTAAGAAATAAGGCTGCTGAAATTTCAAGTTCATATCCCCCTACCATTGAAATATATCCTCATACTATACAGTATTGATCAGCTTCTTGTAATTTCTTCTCAGACTTATGGGGCTAGTCCAATCAATCAAGATTATTTAAAGATGTTTACTGGTAACCAGTGTACTCTCAAAGGCACCTGAATGTCTAAAACAGCTGTTCTTAGTTTAAAAAAAAACAACTGTACAGGATGTGCAGCAATGCTTTCAAATATACAGTTGTCTCTGAAAGCAAGGCCACTATCCCCCAGCATGTACTTTGCAATCATGAGCAGGACCTTTCACTAGTAACTAACACACAGATAAGGATAAATTTTGTTCTTAAGTGGAAAAAATCCCTTTTCTGATAAATTTCTTGATAAATATTTCAATCTCTAACTGAAACAAAACAATAAATCAAGCTTACTATAACATAATTCATATTTGCTATACAAAAGAAGACACTAGTGTTCCTGTTTATGAGTATCTTATGTATCTTATGAGCCACTAAATCTCATTGCAATAGCAGGGAGGGTATAACCCACATTTTACCGTACCTGGCACTTCTTGGAAACTCCTGCTCAACCCTGGAACTGTGGAGTCATCAGAAATCCTTCTCTTCTGCAAAAGATAATATATGGAATTTGACATTATTACCACATAAACCCAAAGTGCAATTTTTGGTAAGGGAACTGTAATAAGTCCTCCCCCAGAGTTTTGCTTTCATTTCCCAGATTCTCTGTAAGAGACTGTTTCCAATAGAGGCCAGAACTGATATATCTGTATCCAATGAGCCAAGATCCTGATACTGCACTTAATACAAAAAGACTACTAAGCAGTGGTGGTAAAATCACACACACCAGCCTTTTTCAAACTCTCTGTTTGTTTGCTCTCTCCCAAGCCTACCTGTACAAAATTATTCAGCATTTGTTTGTGGTAGCAATTATTGATCCTGGTAAGCACCTGGGACCCTCTCTTACACCATGACTGAATGTACCAAGTTCTAAAAATTTAGACTCCAGCAGCTACAAAACCAATTAGCTTTATCAAATCTACGCCCAGCAATTTCAACACTCTCCTGCATTACCAAGTTGATGTTTACAAAAGCTTAGAGCAAGAATATCTGGATATTTTTGATAAAACCTAGTGTGTTCATACTTGGGAGGATTAATGTCCGTGAATACTATTCACCACAATTCCCATTTGGATTTTACTGAACTGAACACTGAACTCTTCCCATCTAAATGGGAAGACAGCACATATGAAATAATTACTGCTGTACATCTGAAGGCTCAATTCTGGATCCAGAGGATTATATTTCAAGGCAGACAATACAGAAGGCTCAAAAACAAACAGACCAGACAAAATTACAAAAACTGAGATAAATATTACAGGTCTAAAAGGAATGGCAGAGCCTATACAATGTATTCTCAGAACCACCATGTCTGTCCTGTCCTTCAGCAGTGCACATTTTGTGATGGCCTGTATGCTAGCAGATATCAAACAGCTACATCAAACCTACTTTTGCTAGAGAAAAATGTCTTTCAGCAATTTTTTATTTTTTTTTTTGGCTACAGAAAGGGAACTCTATGATTCTTTCACTACGTTATTTTTTGGACAAGACGTCCCACAGAAATCTCTTCCCTATCTATGGTATTACCCAGTAGATATTTTTTGCATGCACTAGAAGCAAATAAGCAATCCTTGTTGTAAATGCAACAACCTATTTTTCATTCTGCATAAGAAAAAAGAACAGCAACAACAGGCAAACAGTGAATCATTCTGGAAATCACGAAGCTCTCCATAAGCTAGCTTACACCTGATCATCACTCTGGTTGTACAGAAGTGGAGTTGAAATTTGTAGAAGTAGCCTCTTGCCATGGTGATTAACAGTAACTTTGATTTTCAGATCCCAGAGTGCTTCCTCACATCTTATTGCTTAAGTGTGCAAATAAACATACTCATTTCAGTTGTAGTAGGTACATTACAGAGTAAAGAAAATTCTCTTTTGCTCTCCTTAGAGATAACATCCAATATTCTGTGGTTTTTGCACTTTCTTTATAATGAAGCACTCACATCTAAGAAATAGTTACAGGCAGATGACAAATTGCTCCAACAAACCTTTGCAGCAAATCAGCTGATCAACAGACTTCAGCTGCTCTTAACATGGTTTGTCAAGAAGCAATCAGCTTCAGGTTTCTGAGACCAGACACAGTGGAGGGGCAGAAAGCCATACAAGGGAGGGGCATAAGGACAGAGCCTATGTCAGCAAACCCCTGGATCTCCATGGAGGTGGGAGAGATGGCAAGAAGCTGCAAAGATGCAAAGGCTGCCATGCCTCAGCTCCAGAACTCAGCCTTCCATGAGCTCTTAATTCCAGTTCAGGGTTTCCCCTCTTGAGAAGGGACGTGGAAGGAAATGCCTGTAAAAAGTTACCTGGTGGGGTGTCTAGGGTGTTAGTTTTTTGTTGCTGTTTTTTTAAACACAGAACCACATGGCTGCAGGACCTGGAGTGAGGGCATCTAAACACAGATGAAGGTTAGTCTGCAGTACAGGTAGACTTGATCCTTTGATGAGGTCTCTGCTGGCTGCCTGTTTGGACACCTGCTGTCACACTAGAAATGGGTAACTAGTCACAGACTGCCAAAAGCTATGACACAATTATACATTTTAATTCAACCAGTACTTGAATATAAAATTAACATTCATGTAAATTACACGAGTTTTCAGGCACTCTGCAGGTCTTCTCATTTGACCCAGATCTCTCATACGATCCTTAAGAACAGGTACTAAAAGAGTTCCCTAGCAACCTCAAATGTTGTCAGGTTTTAAGAGCGAAAATCATATTTCAGGGTAAATTTGAGGGAAAAAAACCCTGATTATTTTAGTAGAAATTACTTAAGCTTGGAAGAAAAGTACATAGGCAACAACAAAAAAAACTACACCGTGAAAAGCTCATTATTTTGACAACTGTGACTAAGTCCTCCAAGATTAAAGAAAACACCTACTGGATTATAAATGAAAGAAGTCCTGGAATACATTAAGTAGAATAACATGACAGTCACCTTAAGCAAAATTCACAGAAAAGACCTTCAATCTTTCATATATATATGCAGATATACATATATATATACACACACACATACACACATGCATACATATTAATTTATTTGAGGATTTTCTTCTAATCTGTCAAACTCCAAGACACACTAACCTATTGCAACATACTTCTGACTATCACAGACAACTTGCACACACAAAGAAACCTTGTACTATTTCCTTCTGTGTACCAGCTACCATCCAAATCAACAGCATTTATTTAATCTTTTATTTGGGCCTACATTTTAATGATGTATCTAGGTACAAGCTAAGCTAACTGAGAGAAAAAAGAAAGGAAGCAGAAGAAAACTAGCTTATAAGCAAATTCTAAGCACTCAGAAAACTCTCTGGGAGATGATGGAGTCAAACATTAACTCTGGGAATTTTTGCTCTACTACAGCGTCATTTACCCGTCTTACCAAAACTGTTTCCAGATCAAGATCTTGATGATTGAGAGTTAGCATTTGCTTCTCATACCTCAAGTCAGCCACAGACTGCACTAGGAGTCTTAGAAAACTATTTTTAATGTTCGTACTGAAGCCACAGGTTAAGCAGACAGGTAGCTATGAATAATTACAGCCACATACACTGCTCACATGCACCACGGTACAAATGGTCTTGTGGCTACACAAGTGATTTTAGAGTTTTAAAGTAAAATAATTACATGAGAGGAGAAGTTAGGTAACAAAATTTAAGAACCATACCTATTATCAGCTCTTTATTTCAGTAACTTTGTATTTACAATCATAGAATCACAGAACTGCTAGTCTGTAAAAGACCTTCAAGATCATCAAGCCCAACCTCAACCTAATCATACTACCCTAACAGGCCACTCCTAAGTCATGTCCCTGAGCAGCATCATGGCCCTTTGTCACATGAGAACTCTTCTTCTGTCTCAGCCATTTTAAGTTAGCCCAAGCTAGACTGGGACCATCAGCTTTCAATTCTCCTCACCATCCTAACTCTATGAAGCTCACAAGCACCATCAATTTTTCCAAAGTTATAATCTTATCCAAACATTAACTCAAGACTATTGTAGTAAAATTTTAATCAAGAGCATACTGGTGGTTCTGTATCAGATTCTGGGCACCAGAATTACAACTCTGTAAGACCAAGAGCCACAGAACATTAGAGAAAGGAAAAGAGGAAGCACAACTGCACGTAGATAATAGCAGATACAAACATTTAGACTTTAAACCATCACTTTATGGTGATGTAAAATTTATGTGTACTCACAACAAGGTAGATTTGCTTAGCAAAGCAGCATTAGAATATTTTAAATAGTCAATAAACAATGTACTCTTTGCAGAGGAAGTATCACTGGAAGCGTATCAATCACACCTGCAAAAAGATCAGTTTAAAAACTAAAATGAAAAACAAAAAACAAAAAGAAGCTTGTATGACAACCTCTTCCTCATGGATGCCTTACCCTAAAGGACTGTCAGCTGCCCATTATGTGGATGTGCTTCCCAGTATTAAACAGGGAAGTGAATGTCATCAGTTTCTATATCCACTATAACAAAAAAGCTAAAATCTACATGTTTTAATTTAATGTGTAATTTTAATAGCTTAGTTCATACATTTTGTCTCCTTTCAAATATTTGCTATTCAAACATTCCATCAGATTTCCTCTTATTTTTTTTTATATAAGATGCTCTAACCACTGGTTATAAGCTACAGTTTAAATATGTACAAGAGCATTTCCTGAACACTGAGACCACAAACAGAGAAGTGCTACTTTCACAATGTTTCACACTGAGTGATTTTCAACACTTCACATTTTTAACCCTCCCTACTCTTAAGATGGATTCTTTGAGGAAAAAAAGAAAAATAAAAATAAAATAAGGAAGGCAATGAGAAGATGAGAGTCTTTAAGGTTTAAAGAACAGCAGCTTTTAAAACAATTCAACAAGTTCCACGAGTTACTGAGATAGTTGCCAGGCCCAGAAATTTTCTGGCTTTCAGAGGCAAACACAAAAGCCATTTTGTCAGCAGAGTACAAGTTTTCAGCACCACAGCATCCGAGCATCATCTGCCCATTTGCAACAACCAGCTAATGAACTGTACAAACCCAGTGTGCACTGCCAAGCGTACACTGCTCACTGAAAGCTGCAGCAACAAGGCAAAATGCAAAACACAACTCTTAAACCACAGATCTTCCAAATTACTGTCTTCTGCTTTTCAGTTTTGTTGTTGTTCTCTCTGAAATAAATTGGCTGGCAGCAGGCAGAGAAGGAGGAGAAGAAAGAAGTTTCAACTCAGTGCACAAGATAAAAAACATCTCTTTAACCTGCACAGCAAAACATTGTTCAGTTCCCTCAAGAGAAACCTTGGTAAAAGTTACCTGTAGGTCCCAAGTAAAGGCATCAGTGCTTAAAAAACAGCAACATTCATTTCAGGGAGACAGAAGCCACTTCCTAGGTTGTGCAAGCTACAGCGTGGGTTCCCTAGGGGCACTGCGCAAGACTGCTGAAGCAGGGAATTTGACCCAAGCTATTCTCAAAACAAAAGAAAAATAACAAAAACAGAGCTTAATTTTGTTTGGCTGTATGAAATTCAGAAGTTGAACCTTGCAGTAAGGTTCAACTATCAAAAAAACGTCTAAAATCCACAGGTGGAATTTATCCACTTTTTGTGAAAACAAACTAAAACAATTCGTGTCCAAACAAAACCCTAAGAGCTATCAAAAAAGGATTTCCTCAAGCTTTACAAGTTACGTAAGGACATCTCCAACTTAGGAAAAATAGGTAAAATCTGTTGTGCTTCTGAACATCCTTATCTTACTGATCATGCATTACCACTCTCTTATCACACATCTTCAGAAGTATCTTCTCACATGTCCAGCTGCACACTCATTTACATAACGAGAATGTGATTAGACTGGTTAGAGTGATACCTGTGTGAAAAACATGCTCACTTACTGGCAAAACAACCATAATGGACTGCAGGAGATTGGGACATTCACAAATCCTCCTGAATTGCACTCCCAGTTTCATTTGGTATAAAGAGCTGTGACACCCAGCTGGCAAACAGAACTGTAGTAACAACCTAAGTGCTCAGTTGCAAATGCTGAAGGGCAGGCAGCGTCCCTCCCATGCCTCACCTGCCATTCCACTCAGTTGCCCTGCTGCCCACTACACACACTAGCTTTGCATTTGACGTGAATCATGCTCGCTGAACTGGAAAAGCCATGCCATTTTTCCTTCATCAGCAAAGCCCTCTTTTGAAATGCTAGATGTTTTCTTTGACTAAAAGAAATATGCATTTTATTTGTAGGGAGCTTCTTGAAATGTCATCAAGAGCTGTCATACTCCTTCCCAGGCACCCAGATGAAGCCAGTGCAGATGCCACCACTCCTGTAGCTGTTTCGTTTTTTTTCCTGCCAAGAGTTTCAACACTCCTGTTTCTATACAAGAGAAAGAAGCAGAGAGGTTTTGGGAGCTGCACATAATCTGAATTTCTTCTTTCCCATGAACCAGTCATGGAAATCAAGCTGCAAAGCAAACTTTCCCAAACAGAAATCAACCAAAAATCAACTAAAAAATAAATGTGATTTTCCAAATTTATTTCTTTGAGACTGTTCATCTCTACATTAACTGAAGGAATGTGGAACACTTTATTCTTACACTCCCTTCCATTCTCTAACAACACAATTGAAGCTTTATTTTCAGATACAGGATCAGTGGCCTCAAACAGCAGTGCAGTGATATCACCACAACTTGACATGCTTGGTTCTCACAATTTGCCACCACCCCAATGCTGTTCTGTGCTCTTCTCTACAGTAACCCACCTGCAGTATAGCACCTTTATCTTCATATCAGAATATCTTTGTGCAAGGCTACCATTACAAAAGTAGGAACATGCCATGCTGAGTGGCTTTAAAAAAAATCACCTTCCTGCACCCCAAAATGGGACTGGAGAAAACATTTTGAGGTAACTGTGTGTCCTCCCTACAGATAAGAGGAGTCCAGCCTGCTCACTGAAAGAATTCATCCCCCCTACCTGCTGCCTCCAGCGATTTCTATGTCCCTTAGACTCTAAATCCAGCCAAAATTGGACCATTTCAACCTGTTAGGGAAACTGAGTAGTGAACTTCCACAGGGTTTATCCAGCTTTTGAGAGGGAAAAGGCTGGACTAGTTTAAATTCATCCACAATACTTCCCTCTTTCAGTAGCCCTGCTCCTGTGTTAGATTGAATGCATGCATTTGGATACACTGGATATGAGTCTGAGTCTTCCTATAAAAGTGCAGCAGAAAACTCAGTTCTAAGTGCTTCACTTACTGAGCCCACTCCGCTCACCTCAAAACTAAAATAAGAAAAAGCAAGCAAGAGATCGGAGTTCCTGGCCCAACAAAGAAAACTGAAGGACTGAGAGCTATCTGGGACTTGGTCTTTGAAGGAGACACTACCAACTGGAAAGGACTATTCTGCAGGGCTGCTTGCTGCAAGGGGTCTTGGGAGCAGGAGTCAAGGTTGTGCCTCTGGCTGTAAACGCTGCTCTGTTCCTCCTGCAGCATCATAATGAAAACAATTTACTTTACTCCACCAATGTTGAATAACAAACTTCCCATCAACTAAACTTTGTCCACAAGGGAGTTACTCTTATGCTTACTTGCTTATTCAAGACGTTCTTTTGTTGAAGCACTGGCAAGAGCACACTGTGGAACAATCACACATCCCAGACAACTCCACGCACATCAATCTAACAGATTTATGGGCAAAACTCAGAATTCACGCCAAACTACAAAAGTTATTCTAAACACCTAAGACCCTCAAAGGACGTTAGTCTCCAATAGCTGACTGCAATCCATGTTTTCTTGGCAAGTACTGTGGAAATCCAGTAAGACAGCTTCAGAACTTAAGAGATCAACAATTTGTCATGTCACAAATACCTAAAGTAAAAAGCATCAGTGGTAAGCAGCAATCCTTTCATTTTTGATGCTGAAAAGTAAAGCAACCGTACTTTTGAAATAAACCAACAGGAATAAAACAGATAGTGCTTTTCACAGTTAGCTCAACCACAGATTTTACAGACAATCATTAATTTTTTATCACTCATTGAATTTTGCTACTTTTTAAACTGAGAATATGCATGCTTCTGTAAGATATGCAAATAAATGGTATAGATCAGCAGCTACAAAAATGGTTTGTGCAAAGCTGTCATGATTTTGTGATTTTTGTTATCGGTATTCCACACCGTAACATCATGTAGTGCACTGGGAGTTAAAGAGTTCATGTTCCAGTTCCATGCATCATCGATAGTTCTGGGTATACCTGTACCAGAGGAGAAGAAGTACGTACCCCACAGGACTTCAGGTTACTTTCAGTTTTCCATTCAGAGGGAAGTATCTTGGCAAGTCACAAGATCCCTTTCTTTTCCCTTTCTGCTCATCCCGGCAGCACACATGCTACCTAGCCATCTCACCTTCAGTGTTACAGTAAGGCCTTACGTTTTTTGGACACTCTCTCATTGTATTTGATTTATTAGCCTCAATTCCGATTATATTGTGTTATTTTGCATTCCAATATCTTACTTAGTAAATTAGCTTTCCTTCTCCTATTGTTGCCACTGTTTTGTTTTCTTTTTTTTTTTTTTTAGACCCATCTCCCTGCCATTTTCCCACTTTCCCAAGGTGTGGGTTCATGGGTCCCCCTTCTCCATTAGTCATGGAATCAGGCCATAAAACCACAGATAAGAGCAGAACTTGTTAAATGTAGGTTTTATGTTGAAGAACTTGTTGAGCATCTACTCAGCTAGCAAGGGCTAGTAGCGGGCAGTTCTGGAGTGTGAAACAGCAGCTCTGACTGTCTGTGAGGTGGCACAGATGCAGTGACTTCTCTACTGCACCTACTTCAAGAGGTGACAGAGTATCAATCACATCTGTTCCTACACTGGTATAATCCTTGTGTTGGCACTAAAAATGCCAATGTAATTCTGAACATTATTGATGAACTGGGTATCACTCTGTACCACTACTATGTCTTCCTACACATTCAAAAACACAAGTGCAGGTCTCCCAGTATAAATGCTTCAGATCTCACATCAAATTATGTGTGAGTATGTCAGCAGCAGGATTAATAGAGGCTTTGTTTGCAGAACATTCTCATGCGCATTACTGGGATTTTAACTCCTTCCAACCCTAAAATTAAGCTTTCTCTTACGCTATATGAAATGTGGCAGAGAGAGTCATTATTATACTCAACAATTAACATGTAAGAATCTTGTTTTCAGCATCATTAAGGACATTATGAAAATATGAAAAACAGAAGTGACAGTTGCACACCACACAAGTTCTGCCTCAAAGTTTGTTGACACAACAATTACAGTCTATTTCCAACCCTTGAATGCTAAGAAAGATGACAAAGCTTGACGTTTTAAATATTACAGAAGAACTGTAAAATTATATGAAAGCACTACACAGAAAAAAGACAAAATTCACGTGCTTCCTCAGAGGGTTAGGTCTCAATAGCAGAACATAAAGCAAAAGCTCAGCAAAGCTGACCTCAAAATGCAACCAGCAGCTATCCCCAGACTGGCACCCCAAACCTCTCACAGCTCTCATATTTCAAATGTCACGGTGAAACGTTAGGTTCAGCAAAAATGAATCAGAGCTCAGAGAGATTTTTCAGAGAACTTCATAGTAACTAACATTTTTATTTGTGAGATAATTTTAATTCTGCAGAGGTGGTAAAGCTATCAACTGTTTCTCTTTAGCCCTTGCTAACATCGAGTTTTGTATCTGTAATAATGTAACACCAACATGCACACCAACACACCACTCACTCACTCCCCCCTCCTCTGTGGAACAGGGAGAAAACAAAATACTAAAAAAAAAAACTTGTGGGTTGAGATAAGGACAGGGAAATAGCTCACCAATCATGCCACAGGCAAAAGAGACTTGGCATATGGGAGACTAATATAATTTACTCCCTAATCATAACAAACCAGAGCAGTGAGAACTAAAAGCAAACTAAAGCACTTTCCCCTCATCCACCTCCTTTTACATTCCCCACCTGAGCGTGGTATGGAAGTGGAGAATAGGTACTACAGTCAGTCCATAACACTTCACCTCTGCTGCTCATTCATGGTCATACTCCGCCCTTGCTGCACCATGTGCTCCTCTGCAGCTGCACGGGGAGATCTGCTTTGCGTGATTTCCATGAGCTGCAAGGGAACAGCCTGCTCCTCTATGGACCTCTCCTGGGCTGCAGGGAGCTTCTGCTCTGTGCCTGGAGCTCCTCCTGAGCTGACCCAGGTGCCCGTAGGGCCACTTCTGCAGTGTTCCCTCTTACATCTGGTCTCCCAGACAGAGCACACCCAGTGCCCCTCATGGCTCAGCTCTGGCAGCAGTAGGTCCCTTCAGAGCAGCTGGAGTTGGCTCTGCTCTGACATGGGGCACTGCTGGGCTTGCCCACAGGGGCTCCCTCTGATAACAAAACCTTGCTATATTAACCCAATACAGTATCAGACCATCAAAAGATATCAGAAGAATAAAGAGAAGATTCTGAAGACAGCAAGCTCCACTTCCCGGCGATGCCTCAGGACAGACAAAGAACTCAAGGACATATTGCCATCACCTTCATTGCAACTGTCATTCTGCATCTCAACATATCCTTCTCTTCTAAACTGCACCCCACAGAACAAAAAAACCAAACCTTATTTCCCCTACATCCTGCAAAATTAATTGTCTGTTTCTATAAAAAATTGTTATTCCATATTAACTCAAATTGATTGAACTTAAGTTCAAAATTCTCTGCAGATATATTTATTTCCTACGTTTCAAGTGTTTTGTAGGTGATCTCCTGAAACAGCTTAACCAGATTTTCGTTTGTTTTCAAGCAAAGGCGGATTTCACACAGCAAACAAAATAATGATTCTTACTAAGCATTAGTTTCCTTCTAGCTCTTCCTGCACACTTCCCACCTGTTTTTATTAACTGGGATGATTAGATGTAATATCATCAAATCAAAACACTGTCCAAGTATTAAATTGTGAATTCAGCTAATGTTATGAGCTAATTTCATTTATTTACCAATCGGGGAACTTTTCACACGCGCTCTTCTTTCCAGCAAAATACTTACTTAGACTGAAAGTCAAAATAAATTGTTTCAGAAATTAAAAACCAGTAAGTTTCCAAGAGAACACACAAGTTATACTTAGAATAGTCTACCAATCAGCCTGCTTTTCTGAAGTAGCTTTTGCAGATCTCTTAGAAGTCTCCCATGGTACCACAAGCTGAATATCATCAGCATTGCAGCTTAACAATATTTTACTGTCTGCTTTGCTACGGCTCTTCCACAGTGAAAGACTGAATTACACTTTTCATTACTGTTGTTGCTATGAAGGCTGTCTCCCGCTGGTTTGACTGCTGCTGGTCCTCACTTACTATGATAGATTTTAAATAGGAAGCTTAATTTAAGCTCACTTGCTCTTGAAGGCTGCAGACATATTTCTGCTAGGTAAAAACACTTAGAATCTTCAACATAAGATTAATTTACAGTTTCCCTGCAGTGGTTTGAGAAGTCCACTGGCAAGGTCAGTAGACACCAACTATTTCAATGCAAAACACAATCTGTTCCATATTGACTACAAAGTTACTGAGCTCTTATATTCAAACAACTTCTCTATCCTTCAAATTTGAGACAGAGATCAAGCATTTTGTTGTTAGCTCCTTTAAGGAAGGAAACTTATCTGAGTGCGTTGAAGTTTTTTAAATTCTGACTTGCATTGAAAGATTGGTAGCACATCCAACGTTTAAGTGATGGCCAACAGTCATGCAATCTTACTACAGCTGACTTGTCCCTCAAAACTTCTAGCAAAACACTGTCACACTACGGGTCATCTTGGATGATGAGAAGTGACATCACTTTTTCAGCAGAAGAGACCCTGCTCCTATATGCTTTTATTAGCATGAAGCAATTCAAACATTAACATTTGAAAACACTGCCTGAAATTAACCTTCTGCAAGACAATGACAAGAGGAAAGCTAAAAGATTTTTTTTTGCTGTAACATACCTGAAATGCTTCATCTGTTGACGTACACCTATACACCTATGATGTACACCATGTTACTCCTGATACTCAGGGAACCACTATCTCCCATCTGCCAGCCTTTCTCAGGATATGGAAACAGGTTGCTTCACTCTCAGTTCAACCAAATATTTTGCAGGATTTCGTACAAGCAACCTTCTTCTCTGACATCAGTGAGGTGTCCTGGGACACTTCCAAGTGAAAGTCAGAGCTGATCTGAGAAAAGCAGGTCCTACACTGTCAGGTCAGACCCTGGCCAAGATAAGCTGTCTGAAACTGCTGACTAACAATTTCTCAAACCACTCTGTGAGTGACAGATCCTTCCATTCCAGGCCCAGGACCTCTCAGCTGCATTTATTTCTGGTCTAAACTGTTAGGTCCATTTCCAGCTCTCGCAGGCATATGTTATTAGGGTTAACCTTCTCTGATGTGTCAGTGTAGTCATCTGCTCCCTGTCCAAGAACACCTGCAAAAATAGAAGTTTGTGGGTTTCATCCCTGAAGGACATGGTAACTACAAAAGCAGGAGAAAGTGAGAACATGCCTGTGCTGTTCAGCAGAGAGCTCCACCAGTTTTGTGGTACACCTGGCTTTTAGTGAGAGCTAGGCTCAGGCAGCAAAGAGAATTTTCATGGTGGGCTTCAACCAACGTGAAACAAGGGCAAGCAGCCTCACCACCTGCTCATTCTCATGCCACTGAAGTAGCACCCATGGCCAGATGAGCAGCAATCCAATGCACAACAGGGCCCCACTCCACATCCTGGAGTGCTTGGCAGGGAACATTTTATTTCAGGGCAGCAACAAGAAGGATCCTCTGCTTTGCAGTTAGTGAGCCACCGGGTCTGCTCTGGGACAGCCCTGGCCAGTGACAGGCAAAGATGTACAGTTTCAAATAAATAAACAAACACAGTCACTATCTGCCCTTCTGACGCCCTATATGGAGTACTGAGTCCAGGCCTAGGACCCCCAGCACAAGAAAGGCATTCCAAGCTGTTGAAATGTATCCAGAAGACAGGCCAGAAGGATGACCAGAAGGCTGGGGCACCTATCCTGCAAAGACAGGCTGAGAGAGCTAGGGTTATTTGGTCTACAGAAGAAAATGCTCTGTGGAGACCTCACCATAGTCTTCCAGTACTTACAAAAAGGAGGGTGACCAACTTTTTACGTGGTCTAATAGTGACAGGACATGGGGGAACAGTTCAAAATAAAACGGGAGAGTAAAGTTAGGTGTCAGGAAGAAATTCTTTACTCAGAGGGTGATAAGGCACTGGCACAGGCTGCCTGGAGCAGCTGTGGATGCCTCATCCCTGGAGGCACTGAAGGCCAACATGGACAGAGCTCTGGGCAGCCTGATCTGGTGTGTGGCAGCCCTGTCCATTGTAGGGGGCTGGAATTTAAATACCCTTACAAATCAAGCCATTTCATGATTCTAGGATCATTTGTACCACCCTCCCTATCCAGGCCCAAAGCGTTACAAAAGCTACAGCTGGCCCATGTCCTCTGCATGAAAGCTTCATAAACCAAAAAAAATCTGTTGTCCCCTAGCCTTTGCTCCCAGTAGCTTTGAAATTTAGACAAACAAGTTTACAAGATATTTAAGTGATCCATTAAAGTAGATGAAGCAAACACTTCAAAGCACAACTGTGGCAACCTGAAAGAGACGGCCACAACGCAAATCCCATTTCTGGGACAGGAAGGCCTTCAGAGCCACAGAGAACCATGGGGCTGTTCCTGCTATCACTGCCAAATTTAAATGGAAAGCACTAAGTCAAAATGATTACAGAACATCAATTTCTTTAAAGTCCATTTCAATAATGTAAATTGTTTGTAGTCCAAAAGATTAAATTCTGTTACATTAATACAAGCGATAGGTCACTTACAGAAAAGCCATTCTATGAAGATTACATCCACAACACTGCCAAAGCCTACCTGGGGACAAACCAAACTGGAATGGGAGG
>VXAB01004896.1:44802-84088 GCA_013399175.1 Odontophorus gujanensis
GGACAGCCCTGGCCAGTGACAGGCAAAGATGTACAGTTTCAAATAAATAAACAAACACAGTCACTATCTGCCCTTCTGACGCCCTATATGGAGTACTGAGTCCAGGCCTAGGACCCCCAGCACAAGAAAGGCATTCCAAGCTGTTGAAATGTATCCAGAAGACAGGCCAGAAGGATGACCAGAAGGCTGGGGCACCTATCCTGCAAAGACAGGCTGAGAGAGCTAGGGTTATTTGGTCTACAGAAGAAAATGCTCTGTGGAGACCTCACCATAGTCTTCCAGTACTTACAAAAAGGAGGGTGACCAACTTTTTACGTGGTCTAATAGTGACAGGACATGGGGGAACAGTTCAAAATAAAACGGGAGAGTAAAGTTAGGTGTCAGGAAGAAATTCTTTACTCAGAGGGTGATAAGGCACTGGCACAGGCTGCCTGGAGCAGCTGTGGATGCCTCATCCCTGGAGGCACTGAAGGCCAACATGGACAGAGCTCTGGGCAGCCTGATCTGGTGTGTGGCAGCCCTGTCCATTGTAGGGGGCTGGAATTTAAATACCCTTACAAATCAAGCCATTTCATGATTCTAGGATCATTTGTACCACCCTCCCTATCCAGGCCCAAAGCGTTACAAAAGCTACAGCTGGCCCATGTCCTCTGCATGAAAGCTTCATAAACCAAAAAAAATCTGTTGTCCCCTAGCCTTTGCTCCCAGTAGCTTTGAAATTTAGACAAACAAGTTTACAAGATATTTAAGTGATCCATTAAAGTAGATGAAGCAAACACTTCAAAGCACAACTGTGGCAACCTGAAAGAGACGGCCACAACGCAAATCCCATTTCTGGGACAGGAAGGCCTTCAGAGCCACAGAGAACCATGGGGCTGTTCCTGCTATCACTGCCAAATTTAAATGGAAAGCACTAAGTCAAAATGATTACAGAACATCAATTTCTTTAAAGTCCATTTCAATAATGTAAATTGTTTGTAGTCCAAAAGATTAAATTCTGTTACATTAATACAAGCGATAGGTCACTTACAGAAAAGCCATTCTATGAAGATTACATCCACAACACTGCCAAAGCCTACCTGGGGACAAACCAAACTGGAATGGGAGGTGGGGGGGAAAATCAGCCAAACCCTGTAGGTAAGACCACAATCAAGTTTGTGCTTAGGAACTGGGACCCACTGTGTAGGCCCAGACACTCAGCCCACACAATGGGTGCTGCTTCTCAATCTGGACTTGAGGACAGTGTAAAACTACTTAAATTTTCTGCCTGAGTGGTAAACAGCTCTTTGCTGATATGCAACATTTGTGCTAAAAAATAAAAAATAAAAATCCAGTCCCATCATAAAGATCTAATTTGAGGGAAGATGTAGCAGCACAGTAGGTAGGGAAAGTGAGGAACAGGACAAAGAACACTCAGTTGTAGTCACTGAGTTCAGTATAATTCGAAGGCACAATTTAAGTCTGCATCCCCAAAGAGTTAGCCTTCCTTCTGCATGCCACATTTTGTGACAGCTCAGAGCAGTGCAAAACTGCTCCTATTTATGAGATGTAGTGCTGACAGCAGACTCAGAGCTGCAGGAAAAACACAAGAATGCTCATCTGTTTTTCTTTGCTGCAGGTTAGGAAAGGTCTGGAAGCAAGGCAGGCAGTAACTCCGCCTGAAGTTTACTTACACTCAGGTCTCAGTTTTATCTTTCTCATGTAAAGGCCAGGTACTAATACAAATCAGGGTTCAAGGAAACTGACAATTTACTCAACCAGTACAGAAAAACATCATTACCAACAGCAAAAGATGTTTGCACACGCTGATTATTATTTGGTTCAAACCAGTGCTGAGTGGAAACAGTTAAGTGTCCTGCCTGGGGTTCTTCTGCAGGTAGTTTTTCCTTTCTATTTCTATTCTACTGCTAGAAGAAGGTACGCACAAGTGTGAAAGTGAAGTTTTACTATGGGCCTAATCTTTCCAAAATCATGGACTTCACAATAGTACATCTATTTCCCATAAATACAGAGATGTATTCATGGGAAAAAATCCAGAGTCAAAATAAGCTGAGTGAATTTATTTAATCATAACCACATTAAGCTGTTCATCTCTGTGGCAGAATGTCCCAGACTTCATTGCAAACATCTCTCTGTGTGAATGGATAAAAACATTTGCTCACATAAGCTGGTTAAATGTGATTCAGCCCAGATGTCCGGATGGCTTAGCAGTCTTTGTTGTGAGATGTTTGTAAAACATCAGAAAAGAATAACAGATACAAATACAAGATGAAGTGCCTATCTAGCAGATGTGCAATGCCTGGAATTCAACAAGACTATTTTTGGTAACAGATACTGATAAAATTCATTAGTGTACCACGACTGTAACTATACAGCATTCAGCTCCTGTTGAAAGAAACAGAAAAAACAAGAGTACAGTTTGTTCTGTAATGGGAGTTGCTCATTAAGGTCCTCTCTCCTCCCCAAACAACACTGTTGCATCCGTCAGCAACAAGGAAAGGCAGCACAGAAGTGAGCTCTATTAAATACTGCCAATCTTCAGTACACTGGAAAATACCTGAAACAGCGTGTAGTGGGGGGGAAGTATTGCACTTAAAGCCTTGACACTGACCCTTAGGTTTGACAGAGGCGTACCAGGAGAACTCTCCGAAGTTTACCTTATGTATGGTGCCAGTCATTCGTTAACTAGGCTCAGAACTCTACTTACAATGAGTCCACTTAACCTAATTCTATGAAAAACAGTAGTACTATTACTCCTAATTCCACATTCTGGAGAACACGTGTAAGGGATAACATTTCACAAGTATGTATTATAGGTGTATAAAACTCACTAGAAGTTGCAGAGAATAAAGAATGGAAAAACTCGTAGCAAGGACAGTAACATGCCAGTAACTCAAATGCAAGGTCATTTTCTTCTGTCACTGTGAAATATATTGATTCTAACTATGTACTATCAGACAAGCCTCAAGAGAGGAGTTCAGGTTTCCTGTCAGCAGACCCCACCAATTTCCTCGTGAGATGAGCTGGTACCTTAATTTGTAATATTGAGGCATTTCACAGGTGAAGAAATGAATGAGCAATCATGAATACAAAAAAATTCCAGCACTACAATATAGCACTCTCTTCCCTACTACCAGGTTTACTGACTCTAAATGTAATGGAAACAACAACAAACCAACTAAATGAAAAGCACAGATCTGTAAAACTTTCCTACTTTCCATCCACAAGAACAAACTCCAAATTCTTGTTATTATATTCCATACCTACCTGTTAAATCCCACACACCTTTTCCTGATTTCAGCAGACTAATTCAAGCCTCAGAAGTAACTTGTGACTCATCAGTACTTTACCTTAAACCAAAACATGGAGGTTTGCTTTTAAATTGTTGTGGTAGAAGGAAATCAATCATATCATACCCAGTTACAGCTCAGATCTAAGTACAGCAAAAATTTCCCTATAATCTTCATTTTGAACTATGACCTCACATAATGCAACTTTAACCCACAAAACATTGAACCTCTGAGTAGCCATATCACTTGAAACGTTTCTGCTAGACATCCTTGCATTTATAAGGAAAGGCACCCATTAGATATGGCTCTCCTTCACAAGTTATTTATAAACAAAACTAGTTATAAATGCATTTTTCATCAGTATTCCCAAAGGAAAAAAAAAGGGCGAAACACAAAAGAAACAATAAGATTTTAATGAAAACAGAACTATGTGATGATTTGCAGGATTGAGAAGCAAAAAAAATAAAACTAAAAAATAAACAAACAAACAAAAAAAGAAAGTAGCAGAGTTTCCCCCACACAGGATTTAAAATACAAGCACGAAACATTATGACTAAACATTCAATTTTTTTTGTCCTAACTTTTGCCTATCAGCTTATGGAACAGTAACTCCACTTTTTACCTAGCTTTTTGAAAGCCCTGGGACTGATGGCTTTACATAAAATGTTATACAAATAGTACTGCTACCTGACACACACTTGGAATAGCAACATAAAAATAGTTGCTCAGGCCAATTTTCTTCAAAAAAGAAGCAATTCCTTGCTCCTAAAGAGAATTTAATGAAGCCATCTGCTCATGGCTGAGCATATTCTAAAAACATCCTGCATTCTTTATGTTCCCTTTTACAGTTCAAAGCCTGGCTAGCATCCCAAGGCTACAACCTTTGCTAACAGCAAAGCAAAAAGCAGAAAGAAACACTACTAAAAGTGTTCTGTTCATATGTGCATTAAAGTAGTTTAATATCTGCACAGATATTGTGTATAACTGACAACAATTCTGGTCGTATTTATGTTTTCAATAAATAATAAATTGCAACATGCATATAAAATTGAATCTCGCAATGCTAGTTCTTGTGGTCATGCACTAAGTTCCCTGGTAATCAAACATGTCAAATCATGGAAGATACTTAAACTGGTCAGCAATTTTGAAATACCTCTGTGCAAAGATCTCATATAAGCTTAACAAAGAAATGAAGAACTTATTTTTCATTTTTCCCCAAAACTTCTTTTCAGTCCAACTGTAAAACACTGGAAGTCCCATGATACAGATATAAAACAACTGCTGTATGGGAGCCCAAGAAAGGGCTCCTGCATGGCTGAGCTGCCTCCTTCAGTTGTAAGGACGTCTCTTGTCTTTCATACAGGACAGGAGTGCCAAATAAGTGCACACAGACAATCTAAGCACAGGTCCATCTCCTATATTAAGTTATTGCTCTTACAAAGAGATAAGATACATAACACTTATCAACACTTCCATACTCACAGGTATATTTTTCCAATTTCTTGTCTGTGAGCATCCGTTTGGCAGTAGACTTAAAAGATGTCTTTTCACGGGGATATACCATTGCAAAGGATTAAATTCTACTGCAGCCAGCAGTACAAACAAACATAAGCCTGCTTCTCCAACTCAAAAATACATCCATTACATACAATCCAAGCTTAAAAAGGAAAAAAAATAAAAATGTTGCACTGTATTTTCAAGAAGAGTCTGAAATTAACAGTGCTGCAGGTCATTTATGGACAGAAAGTACAATCATGACAGTGCCAAACACAATGGAGCCTTCAATTTTGCCTGGTGCTTCTAGATGATTTTTCTACACAACTGGTCATTGTGTACAGTTAGAAACAAAACATCATAAAAAAAATTTAGGTGGCATAATGGGGTGAATAAACAGAACTGTATTTGTAAGGGTCCAAAGACACCAACCAGTTAAGAGACTGAATATACATCATTCAGTATTTTAGGTTTCACAGTTTCTGTCATAAGATTTGTAAGAGGCAGAGGACATTAAAGGGAGAAGCATCTCCATTATGAATGATTTCCATACCAGAACATTTCCGAAGGCGTACTTTCACAGCTGGAATTGTACTTAAAATATTAGACTGCCTATTCAAAATTTCAGTAATTACCTGTAGGTTGGAATAGTCACAGCTATTCAAATACAGCATAATTCCACATTGAAAGGTGAGCAGGAACATCTACTCTGCCCTTGCAACACTAAATCATAACAACCGAGTTCCGTGATCACACCTCAGAACATTTTTGTCAAATTGCTGTTCACAAAGTCAAACATCCTTCAGCATTAACAAAAAAACCCACAGAACTAAAATACAATCACAGTTTATCACAGGGTAGGACAAGGGGATCTGGCTACAACTGATGCACAGAAAGTTCCACACAAATGTGCATTAAGAACTTCTTCACAGTGAGGGTGACAGAGCACTGGCACAGGCTGCACAGAGAGGTGGTGGAGTCTCTGTCTCTGCAGATGTTCAAGACCCGCCTGGACGCCTACCTGTGCAACCTGGTCAAAGGAGCTGCTTTAGCAGGGGGGTTGGACTTGACCTCTAGAGGTCCCTTCCAATCCCTACGATTCTGTGATTTACTTTTTTTTTTTCTCTCACAGATTTCTCAATAATAAAAACCAGTCCTTGTCTTGCATTCATAAAAACAAAAAACAAGAACAAAAAACAAACCAAAAAACAAACAAACAGAAAAAACCCTTGTGAATTACAAATTTAGTCTTTTCACATTCACAGAGGAATGAAAGCAAGGCTGTCATTTTTTCATAGTGAGAAGCAGAAGTAGAGATGGTACTGCAGAGACTAAGACATCATTTTTTATCCAGTGCCTGCATTGTCCAAGTAGGCATAGCTAACTTGCCTGAAATATCATCTGACTGACAGAGAAAACTCAAAAATTAGGCCAAGGTTACCAGAGGGACTCTATCAACCCAAAACTCAACTTCCACATGAAGCCAGTTCTTCAGTTGCAAATGGTACAGTTTTCTCTTTCTGCACATGCTAAATCATTAAAACAAGAGATTAATAAAAACCAAAGCAGAAAGCACAAGCATAGCACCACACAGGTGTTAAAGACACACATCACTTTCTATTTGGAGAAGCAAAACTACTCTATAATGTGATGAAAATGGTTCAGGCATGGTGTTTATGACATCTGAGGATTTAAAACAGACGAACACACTTTTCCTCCTCTACACTGGCACATTGAACTGTGCCCTGACTGCAATAACCAGCGTGCTGCAGCCTGGCCCACTGTGGCAGGCCAACACAGCACTGACCCTGCTGTTAATCTCCTGACCAAGAGCTGCCCAGGCATTTGTCACATGCCCCTAGTTTCCAAGAAGCCGTCTGTTATACTTCCTGGCTTCAGGCCTGAAAGCTGAAGCCAAAACCACATCCCATCACTGCATGACGAGAAGCAAAAAACCAAAGGTGGCAGGGAAGGCTGTGTGAAGGCTGGTGGCCCACTGGTGGCCCACTGGTGAACTGAAGTTTCAGAGACATCTTCACCCAAACCCTTCTCCTCACAGTACCACCTTCACTGCAGTACCATGCAAAACCTAGCCAGAGAAAGCTGGTTTCCTCTGCTGATGCTGCAAAAAGAAACACAGCTGTCTCCCCACTCTTCCCTTTGCTAACCAAGGGTCTCAGCTGAAAGCAGAATAGCAGGAACCTGTTCTGCTGCTTGGACCTGAGGAGATTGGCAGGCAATCTTGGCAATCTTTCTGGGATACATAAGAGCAAAAACACATATATTTTCCAGTATACTGATGGGATCACATCTCTGCAGGCAAATTTCTCCCCTTGCTAGCTGCTGTTTGATAAGTGTTATCAGGAATTAATGTTATGAACTAACAAGCAACTGCTTGAATCTCACTCAAAAGGGAAAGCCCCAAATCTTTCTTGCTTCAGAGTGGCAGGCAGGAGACAGAAGACAATTTGAACAAATATTAATAGAACATTCATGAAGATGTAGACACTTACCAACAGCAGACATGATCTCCTCCCCACTACTATAGCTCAGGGCAGAACATCGTTGCCCATGGGACCACAAGGCAACACTAGTCAGACTAGCAGAGAAACTCTTGGAAAACTCTGACCAACCACTGAGCTTACAGCACCTGAAAGGGCACTCCCACAGCAGAAAAAAATACTTTACTCATATGCCAGTGGAAGAGATGCAAAAAGCTGTGTGTGCATAGCTGTCTTCCCTGCTCTCAAAGACAAACAAAAATATGAAATTTAAGAGTTTACATTGGTTCAAAAATCTATCCTGCTGAAACTAAGCCATTAGGTTTTCCGGACAGAAATGGAGGTTGAGAGATGTTCTTCTCTGCTGGATCAATATCTGCATGGAGCTCACTGTACAGTTAAACAAGTTTTAATATTAACAATAACTCATTTAACCTGCAGATTTTCAAGAAGATTTTTCTCCCTCTCTTCAACTGGAACTGAAGTTTTGGAGAGTGCTGAGGCTTTGTCTGAAATTCTGCTGATCAGAGACACTTAGAAAGGAGCTACCAGATCAGCTGTTGTCACAGAACATCAAGTATCCTCAAGTACTAAACCTGTTCCTCACAAGTTTGGTTCCTGCTGGCCCACCTGTCCTGCTCCCTGCTCAAGGCCATGTCTGCAACTGACACAGAGGTTTGATGAGAAGTCGACACGTGCCTCTGCAGGTTAGTCCTCCCCTCACTGACCAGTGAGCATGGTTCAAGGCCTGTGCCTTCTGCCCGCTCCTGCTGAAGGGGCCCGGCAATCTGCAGTGCTGCACAAAGGAGGGCAGTTGGGCTCATGGAGGGCTGCAAGGAGAGAGAAAGAGAGGGACAGGTGCTCCAGACAGAAGCCAGCTTGCTGATTTGTGTTCATCTTCGGATTTCACAGCGCTATAAACTGCTTGAATGCTGGAAGATAAAGCAGATAAATCCCTGTACCACAGGTTCAACAACTGCAACTTCAGCCACAGATTGGTTTCACTACCTGGAAATCTCAAAAAAAAGCACTGTTTGCATATTTTAGCCTACTTGTCCCATGTTGAAGTCTGAGAATGTATCATAAAGGATCACTTATGAACCCCAAACACTTGGTGTGGCAGAAGCATACAGTGCATGTTGCACAAAGTACACAGCCCCCAGCTCCATGCAGCAGCAACACCAGCCTGCAACACCAACACCAGCTCTGGCCTCTGAGGAAACACACTGAAACAAACTAATGTTTAACCAAACACTGCCACTTGACTCTTTCCAAGTTAAACTTATTTCTCATCAGAAGATGCAGAAACAGTGAAACCAGAAAGTAAAGGCCACCCTCTTCTGATCACTGAGCAGTGACTGAGTGACCACAACCTGCAGCACAAGCGCAAATTGCACTCAGCAGGGAGAAACTGCTGCTTTCTATCAAAGCTATGGACAGAAAATTTTACTGATTCCAGAAAAAAAATTAACATACAACTGCAAACTTCACACATGGGCATCTCATTATTGTTAACCCTCACTTTTCATGCTTCGCATTCCTTAGTAGTGCCGGCGTGGTATTTTATTTTAGAACTCTAACTCACTACAAATATGCACTATCAGAGGTTCCCAGAGATAAAGCACTAATTGCTAAATTAACTAAGATGCGAGTAGTATCTGAAGAAGAAATGGTAGGTCTGTGGTTAAAACTCAAGTCTACATGGATATGACATCCACAAACTTCCCCACCAGAAGATTTGGATGCTAAGTCCGCTACTCCAAAATGGGGCTTCAGAGTGGCTAAATCAAAACCTGCAACCACTGGCTTCAGCTTAAACTGTCTATCAGCAGACTCCTGAGGCTGTGGCTCAATTGCCAGTCTGAATGATTTTCAAGGCAGATGACTAAATCTCCCTGCAAGTCAGTGTACTGCAACGCAAAGGGCCTGCTAACACAGTTCAGATGAGCTGCACTGACTGTTCATTAATTAAAACTGATGCTTTGCTACCCATCAGGCAACAGTACATTCAAGAACTTGCACATAATAAAACCATTGTTAAGTCTTTTCTTTACAAATTCAGCTGCAGAACAAAAGGTAATGGTTGTACAGTCAACAAAGACTTGAATTTCTGCAGGTAACGTTGCTTCTCAAGAACAAACCCAGCAGCATAAAAACCTTGCTCTGAAAGAAGTGAAAGCTCTATTTTTTAAACAAAAACCTAAAGCTGTCTGCTACAGTTGTTCATGGAACAGCACCCTTCCATAAACGCTGCCAGTCACTCTGACTACATCATCATACAACTTACTCATTATCATTAGTTAGAAAGGCAGCACAAAATGCCTCCAAAGGGAAGATAACTTACTCTCCACCCGTCCTCCTAAGTTGTCACATTTAGTGCTCACTGGCAAGTTTTCAAACCTACAAACAAAATAAGACACCTGGACATCTGAACGTGACAGTTAGGAGACAGATGTCTCAATAAATGAGACACTCTTTTTCCAAAATGTCTTTGGTAAGACAGAGTTATCATTCAGTAAAAAAGAAATGTAAGAACAACATGCTGCAGAGCACTGAACAGAACCAGGTCCCTTGCATAAAGTAGCAGAAAGGGGATTCTGAACTTGTGGAATTGGCCATCAATTTGTACAACATTTGAAAACAAAAATCCATTCATACTCATATTGTTTCTGAATAAGACATTTCATTAACCACACTAACTACAAATAACAATTACACTTAGCCTAACATGAAGTCTAATTCAAAAGAACAAAATAAAGATTTTCAACATAGAATCACAGAATGTTTTAGGCTGGTCAGTATGTTAAAGGTCATCCAGTTCCAGCTCCCTGCCACGGACAGCATTGCCAGACACCAGAATAGGCTGCCCACAATCCTATCCCACCTGGCCCCCAGAATTGGGGTGTTGACAACTCTTCTGGGCAGCCTGTGCCAGTGCCTCGCTGCCCTCTAAGTAAAAGATTTCTGCCTAACTTCTAACCTATATCTTCTCTCTTTTAGTTTAAAGCAATTCCCCCTTGTCCTGTCACTTTCAGACCATGTAAAAAGTTGGTCCCCATCCTGCTTGTAGCCTCCTCTCAAGTACTGGAAGGCAACAGTGAGCTTTTTCTGGAGTTTTCTCTTCCCNACCCACCCCAGCATCCGTCCTGTACTAGGGGCCCCAAGCCTGGATGTCATACTCCAGATGCAGTCTCATGAGAGGAGAGGACAGTCACCTCCCTTGCCCTGCTGGTCAGGATACTTCTGGCCTTCCAGGCTGCAGGCACACACTGCTGGCTCATATCCAGCTTTTTGTCCATCAGATTCCCAGGTGCTTCTATGCAGGGATGCTTTCAATGAGTTTTTCTCCCAGTCTGTACACACATCTGGGATTGCCTGACCCAAGTGTAACACGTTGCAATTGGCCTTATTAAACTTCAGTATATTCTCATGTGCCCTCTTTTAGAGACAGTCCAGGTCCCCCTAGATGGCATCCCTACCTTCTGTTGTGTCAACTGCACAACTCAGCTTTGTGTTATCAGCAAACTTGCTGCAGGTACACTTAAGCACACTGTCTACATTGTTGATAAAGATGTTGAAGAGCACCAGTCTCAAGACGGACCCCGGGGGGCACTTCTTGTGGCTGGCCTCCACATGGACATAAGAGTTGCTGACAACAACCCTTTAGCTACAACCACCCAACCAATTCTTTATCCACCAAACAGTCCAGCCTCCATCTCACCCCCATTTTCCTGAAAAGAGCAAAAGAGATGAAAAACAATGTCCAAAGGTACAAAGACCAAGGAAAGAAAGGAACTCCTGAACAAAAACAGGTTAAGGCAGGTAACGGTCTCCAATGGTAGTGACTTATTTTATCACAGCCTGTTAGTGTCAGGTTATATAATCAGCCCACATGATTTAGGAATTAATGCAGGAATAAAATGCTTTTCAATTAGCAATATGAATATGGAGTGGCTCATGTCAAGTGTCTTTAAGTGTTAATTGCAAGAAAATGACATATGGTGACTTCAAACATCAACTCAAAATTCAGTACTTTTTATGGCCTTATATTTAAGAAAGAATGCCTTAGTGCTATCTTCAGAATAAACAAGAGAAAAGCACAGATGTAAGCTATAATTCTCCCAAGTACCAGCAATTCCCTTACCTAAATACTTTCAGAAGTCTCCGCCTTCAAATTAGGATACAAACAAAATGACTTATGAAGCTGAAACACTGAGGTAGGTAACACAACCTCTATGAACAAGAGGGGAGTAAACTCTTGCAAGCAATGAAGTGAAACCACAAAAAACAACTTACACACTAAGTACTTGCACGAGGGAAAATATGAAATAATCATGCAGATACAAAACCAAAAGTTGTCACTGAAACTTGGTTTGTCCTCCACAAATCAAAGACGTACACCATCAATTTGCTATGGCTCAGACATTACAAAAACAGTAACTACAAACAATATTAACAACAAAATTTTTTCTTACAAGTCCTATACAGTGGCTTTTAAGTCTGCTTTATAAGGCATTAAGAAAATGTCTGTTCTTGATGCAGTCAAGTTCAAAGCTGAAAGTCCTGACTCTGGAGTCCCCAAGACACACTACTCGTGTTTTAGAACACCAGGAGCACTGCTGGAGATCTCTCTTCTTTTCCTCACCTTTCCTTAAAGCACTTACAAACAACAAACAAGCTTCAGCTGTTATCTCAGTGCACCAAAATCTTTCACTAGGTGATTCAAGTTCAGCCACATCAGCTCAGAGAGAGTACTGCTAGGGTGGGGAAGCAAAAATTACATTTTAGAGCACTTTTGCATCCTTCCCTTTTTTGACTTCATGAGAGTAAAGAAGCTGAAAGTAAAGAAACAGTTCTTTTAGCAATGTACATGCATAACATAAGCTACTGAGAGTAACAATAGGTTTCTGTAGGGACACAACGTTGACCATTCCAGGAACGGTTACCTCCCTTCCACCTGAATCCCATTTTCATTTTCTTAAGAAAGTTTAACAACAGTAAGATATGAAAAAGAGTAAAATTTAATAAAAGACTATGCTTAAGTGAGCCTGGTAAATCAAAAGAAATATAATGGTATGAGTCACTGTTTGGAAGAAACAGCAGTTTGCACGCTCTCAGATCACAGAGAAGAAAACCTTACTGCCATCATTAAAAGGGCACATATTTCACAGAAGCTGTTGAGAAAAAAAAGGTTCCATCTCTCCAAGGCTAGAGGGAATCAGTCTGCCACAAGAGGTTTGGTTTTTTTTTTTCCCTCTCTTCTGCACCAGACTGAACATTAACCTGTATAAACACCACAGCTGTCAAACCACTCATTTCTCCACTTTGCCCAAACCGTACAACATGCATTGCTTCAAAAAATTAAAAAAATTAAAAAAAAATCAGAGAAAGTAAAAATCAAGTTCACAGAAAGGCAGCAGCTGTGCTGCTCTTGAGAAGAAGCTACCAGTGGGTAAAGTAGCCAGAGGGGGTCATGGGTGGGTGCAGAAAACTCAGCAAAGCAGCACGTGACAGAAAATAGTGCAACATTAAAAAAAAAAAAGCAACACACAAAAAGAAGCAAAATCCATAAATCACTACAGAACCCATTACTGCACTGGCACAGAAAGGAGCTCAGGCAGTATGACACCTTTTGCAATCATTAACCAAGGAGGGGGAAAAAATCCTCATGCTTCCTGGTGGTAGGTCAGGACAAGTTTGTAACTGCCTCCTTCAACTTCAGAAGTCTCCAGCAAAAGACAGCATTTCCGAAAGCAGATACACCTGGCAGAGCCCCTTCCCAAGAGCAAGTGCAGGCACAGTGCTGCAACAGCAGGGAAAACACTGCTGGATGTCAGTGCATCCATGACTACAAGCACTTGTTTGCAAGGACATGAGGGCCAGAAAAGGCTTATACCCTGCCTCTTGCTCTGGGCCACCCCAGTGCCACAGCCAGAATCCCTGCTAAGCAGGCAGGACAAACCTGTCAGGAGAAGTGCAGAACACAGGACTTTCAGGTGGAAGGAACCAACATCAACTAGCAAGTCCAACTGGCAGACAGCTTTAGGGCTGGCCCACAGTTAAAGCACAATCATGAAAGAGCATTATCCAAATGCCCTACTTCAGACTTGGCTGAAGAAGTGAAGGTGACGCATGAGCCTAGTGGCTATCACTTACCATTAAGAATTCAAGGCACAGTACCAGACAGTTTTATAATTTCATAAAGTGCTTTGTTCGATGTTAAACCATACAACTGATTTATTGGAACCTTAAAAGGTACCTTATCCATGATGAGCACATTAGCTGATCAATTAGTTCAACATAAAGGTCAGCTTTCTTTTCCTGAGGCTGCTCATGTTCACGTTTTCCAATTTTTGCCACCTAAAATCTAAACAAACACTTTAACCAGTAAGCCGGAAACAAAACAAAAAGACAGTACAGAAAATTTACCTGTTCCAAGTTCTGGTGTACAGGAAACTCAGCTGCTCTACACTCCTCTTCACACAAAGAAGCACTGTACCCTTTGAAAAAGGAGATGTCCCACTGACCAAACAAAGGGAAATGCAACAAGGTCTGCGACTTTCATTTTCATTAACTCTTCTGTGACAGTGTACCAATTCCTGCACTAACTGGAAAGCAAGCTCTGTGTATTTGACAGGAAGGAGCCTGTCATAGTTCCATGATTTTCATTATTGATATTCCACATCATAACATCATGTAGTGCACTGGGAGTTAGAGTTAATGCTCCAGTTCAATGGATTATCAATAGTTCTGGGTATACCTGTCTCAGAAGAGAAGGACTATGTACCCCACACATCTTTGTGCTACTTTGCATTTTTCCGTTTTCCATTCAGAGGGAAAGATGGTTGTTGGCAAGTCATGAGATCCCTTTCTTTTTCCCTTTCTGCTCGACCCAGCAGTGTGAGCTCCCTAGACATCTCACCTTCAGTTTTAGAGTAAGGCCTTCATTTTTTTGGATGCTCTCTCTCATTTGATCTTAGCTTCAATTCCAATTATGTTGTATTATATTGTGTTATTTTGCATTCCAATATCTTTTTTAGTAAAATAGCCTTCCTCCTCAGATCACTGCTGCTGTTCTGTTTTTAGGCCCATCTCCCTGCCGTTTCCCTTTTTTCCCTTCCCCTTTCCCAGAACATGGGCCCATGTGTCCTCCCGCCCCATTTGTCATGGAACAGGGCCAGATTGGCCTATAAACCATTGATAGTGCCAGAGCTTATCCTTGTTCTTCAAAATTCAAAAATACAAAGTTCAAACTCTGAAGGAAACAAATGCTTTCATTTTTCACAACCACTTCTGCGGAGAAATTCATGTCAGATAAGTCCTCACAAGTTTCAACATCTTACCCCATTACCAAAACTGATTCTCCAGATTAACATGTTATTTGAAATAAAACCCTACAGGAGAATACAAACCTGGCAAATTACTGGTTTTAAGTGATAGGTAAACACAAGCTACTTGATTAAATACAGTTGCTTCTCCAGGCATTCTCCAAGAGCCAGATTCAAGACTCATCATCCCTGTAACTTCCTTTCCTTCAGGAAAATGATTAAAGAGAAGAGACTCCACACTGTTCTGTCCTCGTGATGCAAATTTTGACACACACAGTTTTCTGTATTCCTAAAAATAAAAACCTCAAATCAAAGAGGAAATTAGACCACATCATTAAAAAACTATGGCTTCCAAAACATTTCTACATTTTTTTGCCACCAATTCAAAATAAATGCTGTTAGATAAGATATATTTATGTAGTATCTTACTCTGTGAAATGCCTATCAATCCACAGTGGTTAACCATCTTCAAATTCAAACACTCCTTTTTGCTGTTAGCCCTCTTAGCTTATCAGTAGTGTGGTACTAAATCAACTGGACCAACAAACATTGTGACAACTGTCACATAAGGGCTACCTGAACCCAGGTAGTTCTGTAACAAAACACTGCCTACATTCTGCAAATCCATTAATGAATGACTGTTCCCCACTAAAATCAGCAACTTGTGAAACATATTTAAAATATACATTAGAAGTAGCATATTATATCTCAGAAAAACTACTTAAGCAGCGGAACATGAGTTATGAAAAAGCAGCATCCACCAATAATAACAAAGAAAATACTATCCGATTCATTAGCAGCAAAGCAATTACTGAAAGTGAGCTAGTCAACACTGGAAAACACACTGAAAAACAATGCCTCTACAGCATATTACCCAAGCTTTGCTCACCTTGTAGACAACACTCCTTTTATGAGGAATGTCCATTTTTAAAACAAGACAGTCAGCAGAGCAAAATGACACCTACTGAGAGTAGATGAAACACTGGAAATGTGGGCACAAACAACAGATCAATCATCAACTCAATATAAAAACTGGAAAGTAAACAAAATACACGTAGTCAAAGTCTAAGAAACTGTCAACAGAAATACTTTATAGTGCCAGATGCTGTTATTAAACCAGGCTGGAGAAGCGGAAGCTGAGGAGCAAAGGAAAACACTGAGTCGAGAAATAAAGACAGCAGCATCAAAAGGAGCATGTCATGCAAGAAGTCCTCTGCAATTCCATCCTAAAACTTGGGGGGAGAGAAAAGATAACCTGACAGCCTGCCATCACAGAGATTCTCTCTCTCGCTTCAGGGAGAAGCATGGAATTAAAATAACCTTCTTCAATTGCCGCCAAGGAACATGACCTGCAATCAGTCAGTCCCACAACAGGTAATAGCTTAAAGAAAGCCAGTAGCTATGAAGTATTTTTATTGTCTGAAAGGAACAGTCACTTCAGTCAAGCCAGATTCAATCCAATTTGTTGATGACCGTTTTCATGCCATGGCTTGTGGCAGCACCAATTCCACTGCAGTTTCACAGGCCCTCCACTCCCCAGCAAAACCTGCAAAGCAACTCTGCTCCCACAGCCACTCTGGAAGCCACTCATGGGGATGCACAGTCATTAAGCAGTGCTAAGGTGGCTCAGCGTCTGGCTCGACATGGTTGATCCACCTCTGGGAAGGCTGCATGGGGGAGGAAGAAGGGTGAGGAATGGCAGAAGCAGCTCAGGTCAACTCTCTGGACATGGAAAGCATGGCATACTGATGATGGGGAGCAGCAGCCTCTCCAGACATTATACATGCCACTTCAACCATGTTAAACCACCACCACTGCCATGTCTGGCTTAGCTTGAAGAGTAGCAGCAACTCAAAAATTTTATATTTGCACATGTATTCACAATAAAACATAGTTCACTGCAGCTTTCAAGCTACACTGAAACAACTCATACTATCAGAGTGGAGGAAAAAAAAGCAACTATTTCTGCTGAGGGCAGTCAAGGTGAAGATACAGGCTAGAACTCTTTGGGAACAACCATACTGTCTTGCCAACAGGGCTCAAGATCATGCTTTACTTGCCTCAAGTAAAAAACGTAGACACGGTTTAGGAGGAAGAAGGAAAGCACAGACACTGGTGTGAGTCCAACAGCACAGAAAGACCACATGCCCAAGGCACCACAGCACTTTTTATCATGCTACCGTGGCAGCACCATTGTGCCCGGCTAACCACATACATTCCTCACAAGGTCCTTCTCAGGAAGGCCCATACACCTTTGTCTCCAGAAACCAAACACAAAGGTAGATCAGTGCTGAGGTTCCCTGTAATATGACGGTCACCTGGTCCCATTCTGAGGGATTTCTGTCTGTACCAACACAGAGGCAGAAACTACAGATCGGCCTCAGCTCAGCCTTTTTGCCTTCAGCACAGTGTCAACACTCATCACCAGCATCTCAGGATCTATGTAAAAAACAGCAGTACCTCTTCTTCTGGGTTTTCATGGATGTATAATCAGCACACACAGCTATTATCCCATGGCAAAGGGCACCCCACTTGCTGTACTTGAATACCATTGGTGTCCACAAAACCATTGCCATCCTTAAGTAAACTTCATAAAAAAAATGAGCCTCTTCTATGCAGACCATCTAGACTCACACTGCTAAAAAAGGACAAAGCTAAGAAAGCATTAAGTACGTGCTTCTGAAACGTGCCTCAGCACAATGTACAGGTTGCAGAGAAGGAACATAGAAAGTGTTTTCAAAAATGTACCCAGATCTGATAAGAAGCTGCACCTCTAACTGAATTTTTAATTAGGTCTCTCTCACTAACATGTGCACAGGATTATAGACTTTTTTTTTTTTCCAAAAATCAAGCTTCAAGTTTGTGGAACAGATCCAAAGAGCTGGTTTCTACACATTCCTGAGGGAGAAAGGGCTATAGAAAAGTCTTTTATTTCTGCATGTATTTCCCAGGAGGCCTAACTAATGCAAAAAGAAATGTATCAGGCTTCTACAGCGGGGGGAGGGCAGGAGGGGATTAACGTGTTTTATTTGCAGAGTGTGTAAGTGGGGAAGAATGAGTGCTTCAATACTAGCAATTAAATACATTTCTGGTGTAAATCTTATGGTAAGACAGCTAAAAAAATCCTTCTCAATATAAAAATCCTACTTGAGTAAAATGTCAAGGTGAATTGTGGTGAACCTGATCAAAAAAGCTGCCGTGACCCTGAGGGACACTTTGGACAGCATATGTACATCTCCTGAGTCACCAGTATCAGCACATCAGCATCCTGAAGTTAGAGTATAAACACAGGAGAGCATGCTGTCATTACAAGTCAGCATCATCTGCACAAACAGTTTCACACACAATTACTAGCAGCACTTTCCTCCTCCTAAATTGATTTTATACATGCTTTTCTCTGTTAGGCTCTTCAAGAATTTGCTAAGGTTGATCTCAGGTTCAGAAACACTTCAAATTGAAATCAACTTTAAAAAATAAAAATAAAAACACACACACAAAAAACAACCAAAACAAAACAAACCAACCCAACTAGGAACAGAGCAGCAGACATTATTCCAGTTTGCTCCTTCAAAGAGTGTGAATCACTCATAGCACCGGTCAAGAGTGGTGCTCCACAGGGGTCGGTACTGGGGCCTGTCCTCTTCAGTATCTTTACTGATGACCTGGAGAGGGTATTGAGTGCACCCTCAGTAACTTTGCAGATGACACCATGTTGGCTGGAAGTGCCAATAAACCTAGGGATAGAAAGGTCCTAGAGAGAGATCTGGACAGGCTGGATCACTGGGCTGAAGCCAATGGGATGAGGTTCAACAAGACCAAGTGCTGGGTCAAAAATATACTCCAGACTACTGCATGCTGATTTTCAAAGTAACATACTCCCTTCAAACATCTCCAGTTTATTAGCTTCTCAGTCTTTACTTTTTTAGTATTCATTAAGCAATGTACTTTTTCTACCCTGATTTTACACTGAAATAAAAGTGCTTCCACTAGGAACTCCTTCTCACATATCAGTTCCAACCACTAAAATAAACCTACTGGAAAAACTGAATAAAAGGCTGTTGCTCCAGAATTAAGAATGGTGTTACTTGGCACTTCACTGCCCATGGGCAGTGCACTGAGCAGTTTTTGCCCAGTTAGATCTCTCTGGGGACCTAATCCTGTCTCCAGCCATCACATTCTGTGTCTCCATCTCCAGCTGCTCATCACAGCACCATTGCTGTTCAGGGAGTGGATCCCACCTCCGTAACTCCTGGAGCTTTGCTTCTGGGGTTTTGTTGTTGTTCTGTTTTTTTAAGCTTTCTTCTTCCCTTACTCTATCAAAGCAATAGCAATTACAGCAAATGTTCACAGAATGAGCTGCTGAAGGTATAAGCTGCCTTCATTTCTGCCAGGAGAGGTAGCAGGCCATGTGGCTGCAGCCCATAGATTAGTATGCACTTAACACAGAACTAACTGAACAAATTCTCAAGTTTTGCTGCACTTGCAGGTTCAGAAACACCTACTCCATCTTTCATTTAATTACTGTTTTCATTTTTAATATAGTGTGCAACTGATATAGAGCTGTGTTCATACAAAGTAAAAACAAGTTCATTCACAGAGTTGTTTGGCATTAACATTAGTTACAGCGTAAAGAAACTATGTTACTTAACAAGTCCACTCAGTAACACAATAGTCCATCCCTTCACCTCTACCCACTCTCAGGAAGGTAAAAACAAATAATAAATAAAATAAAAAAATTAGTTATGAACTTAAAACCAGATAATAACCTCGACTGCTCTGGAACTGTACTTTTAGATAATGTGCTACTTAGTATTATATTTAAGGCACTTAACAATAGGAAAAAAAGCAACCAAGATTTATTGTTGATTTTCTTCAGCCATTTATTCTTTTCTATAACCTCATTTTACAATATCTTAGGAGTTCCAGCTTTGCAACATTATATTCTGGAATAACTTTACAAACGATAGAGATCTGTACACCTTCCTGAACTCAGAGAACAACATTTTCAACAGTAAGCTACCTGCTAAGCATTTAAAAAAACCTCAAGTCTAAGGAAGAATCTAGTACAGTTTACCAGATAATTGCTACAGTGGAAGGTGATACTGAATAGCACAGTCTTTCATTTAATAAAATAGCCAGGAAGTGAAGATCAACAGTACAGAGTTAGAACTACTTGTACAGACTCTCAAGGTGCAGAGTAATTAATCCCCAAACAATGACAACAAGAGATTTGTCATCATTAGAAAAAAAGGATGGAAGAAAGCTCTTTTCTGGATAAGGAAAACAAGACTAACGTGAACTCCTGAATTTCACTCAATAGTTTCAGATATCAATGTTACTTAAGGGCTAAGGTAACCCCTTTAATTTGCTTCCCCCCCCCCTCCCCCCCCACAGAATCATGTAACAGCTCAGGTTGGCAGGGAGCCCTGGGCCCATCCGGCCCAGCCTCGCTCCAGCAGGGACACCCAGAGCAGGGTGCTCAGGATCATATCCAGGCAGCTTCCGGAGATCTACAAGGAGGAGATCTCACAGCCTCTCCAAGCAGGCTGTGCCAGGGCTCTGTTGCCTGCATGGTTAAAAAAGTAATAGCAGATATTCAGTTGTACTTCTAAGGCAGTACTGAGCTATATTTTTGTCAAGTTACCTTTTTGACTCAGTCACGTTCAAATGAACTACTCAACTTTTCTCGGGCATGAAAAGGGTGCACTGGAGAGTATGCAGGATACCAGTTGATGTGGTTCTGGGACAATATAAGACAACTGTTTTCCAAGATGTTTGTCTGGCTTTAATCAAGCTGCTAACTAACCTTAAGACTTCAGCTGACAACATCTACAACTGTCAGCTTTAGATAACAAGATCCAGTAGCAATGAAAACTGCAGCACAGCTGCAGCAGTAGGATACAAGTCACTCTAGTGTAATACCACATGAGGGCAGTGACTCACTCAATTGCCCACTTCTCCAAGCGCTACTACCTCTCTCTTTCAATAGAGAGCCCTCAGGATCCTGTGCATGCCCAGAAAGACTTCATCTTTTGGCTACTTTGAATGTATTTCTCCACAAAAGTTTAATCATCACAGCAGCTGCTTTGCTCATTATTACTTTACCCACTGCATCACCAAGATGGAAGCTACACTGAAAAAAAACTCCTTGATTGCTGTTTAGTTACTTACACAGTCTGGAAAAATTCCATCTAAATTGCAAAAAAGTCTCCTTCGCAAAGCCAAATTCCTTTACATCTGCTCTTACTGGCCATGAATCATTTCAATGAAAGTGTTACACATTAAGTCCTCCAAGCTCACACAGCATAACTAAAAATGTTCTCTTTGCATATTTTTGCATATTTAACTGAGTGACATTTCAAGCTAATGTGAAGGAAACAACTTAGTACACGTTTATTTCATATATTATGCTTACCTTGCGTTACACCATTTACTTCTCAATTTCCAGATAACCTCTAGCATACTACAGGTGTAATTTATAAACAGCAATTATAGCACAACATGAATTACAACATAAGTACACTGAAAGAACATCAGCAGAAGTTAATGCAGAGGGAACTCCCCAAACTGCACACAATAATTAAAAGCCTTCATGAGAAATCCCACATAAACTAAAAATAAAAATATCTCATGGCAGGCCAGGAAGGCTATAAAATTAAATTAATGGGAAGGTAAATTTTAGCCTCAAGATCCTGTGTGTTCTGCATGCAAACCAGACGTCAAAAACTTGAGACGTGAAAACAAAATCTGAAGCTGTCTGGGATAGTCTGGAGCAAAGAGAGAGTGGCAGTGGGTGGTGTTTTGCAACATGATTTGAGGAACTCATCACTGCTGGTACAACACATCACTGCCCAAATTATCATTCAATACAGCATTTGCACTGTTACTGCAGGCAGAGGGATTACTGAACCGTGTGTTACAAGAACACAGTGGTGAAAGTCTGGCTAATAGAACCCACTTCTATGGAAATGGTTCACCAGCCTAGAAGCCAGCAGCACGCGCTGGCACAGTGTAAGGATTTCTTCTTTCACTTTCATGCTTCCCCTTGACAGCATTTCCCTCCTCAAGACTGAAAATTTGCAACCCAGTGACTGGTATAGAGGCACTATTGATATGTACTTGAAGGTACCACCCAGCAGCATTGCAAATCTCAAGCCTCTGAAATTGGCACGATCCGTGCAGGAAATAACACATTCATGCCACATCAGCCCGACAGCCCGATTGGTCTGTATCAACTAGCCTCCCTTGTCCCTTCTTTCCCACTACTTAGAATATTTCATCTGCTTGTGTTGCCCACAAATCTAATGCAGGAACAGAAGATCCTATAATAAGAGCTATATAATTCTGAGCTTAGTAGCTTCCCAAATAAAAGAAACAGGAATAACTCGAATAACTTCAAGAAGAAATAATATGTGTCCTCTGTATAACGTCTAAACTTCAAGCAAACACGTCCCTTCAGGATCCTGTCCTATACCACATTTCCAGACAAGAAAATTTGTATTTACCTGATGTATGTAATTACTATAATGACTTATAATCACATGTATTACTATATATTACGTTATGTACAATAATATTAATAAAGTAAAATAATTACTTATAAAGAACATTTCAGAAAGGTACAGACTTTAAGTGACTGGTGCCTTTAAAGTTTAAAGCAGCATTTAGTACAAAAGGAGAGCACTTAAAGGGCATGTAAGTCGGGTTAAAACACTCATTTTATGTTGTATCTCAGTCAAATCTAAGCAACAACTGGAGAATTCTGAGAATTTTCCTCCTAGTTGAAGAGTCAAAACGCAGGCTTAGGTTGCCCACGCAGCTTACTTACATGATCAAAACACCATCATCACCTCAAGTCCCAGGATCTTTAGAAGCAGACTTCATTTTGCATCCAGTCACACTGCGGTGTTCCTAGAGCCATGAACTCTCCCTAGCCTGCTGCCATAGGCACCTCAGGAGAGTAACACAGCAGGCCAATGCCATAGCATGTGTTAGCTGGGAAGACAGGGATGCAGAGCTCACACTCCATCTGATCCTTCCTCATGCTGTCCCAGCAATGCCAGACTAATCCCAAACATGTGTGGTGCTTTTAAAAATGATGGTTGGTTTCACAGCAGCTCTTCTGGATCTTATTTCACACTGAGGCAATGGCCAGAAGAACAATAGCTGCTTTGTTGGCGCAGCAAAACAATGTGACACTGCCCAGATCACTTTGAATCACAAAAATTGCAAAGTTTTACTACACTGTGTGAAATAGCTGGTCTACCAAGCTAAGCCATAAAGCATCTGACCTTAGAGGTTTCCCTCTTCTATTTATCAATTTCCCTGCTCCATTCACTATCTCAAAATGGATGCCACCTCCTTCATTAGCTACATTTCATTAACAAGAAAAGCATGCAGCCAGCTGATACAAACAGCAGCAGCACATGGCTGTGGGTTTAGGTAGGGACATCGCAGCCATGCTTGCAGACACCCCATTGCCCCTCACCACTCCTTTCTCTGCAGCCTGCTCCCGGATGCCCAGACATTCCCTGCAGCCCCCAGTATGGAGAACTGGGACCTGTGAGGGCACAGGCTGAGTGGGCTGAGGACAGACAACCCGGGGTGGCAGCGCACAGGGGTCAAAAGGGGCTCTGATCAACCTCCAGTACAGAGCTGAGGGGAAGCTAATTACAAGGTGAGAAAGACATACAGGAGCAAGGGAAGAATGCTTTGTACTCAGTGGATTAATGATCCCTAGAAAGGTCACACTGTTCACGGAGCATGGCCTCCAAAGGCAGATAGAGTACAAGGAGGCAGCAGAAAGACACCAAAACCAGCATAAGCAGGACTGTTCCTCAAGCTGCTGTAGCCCTGCAGGTGGCCCACATTACAGCCATCCTTTCTGACCCATCTACAGCCTCCAGCCAGGCCTCAACCCCACATCACCTAGAGAACCCTCCTCTCCATACAGCCTCATCTGCTGCCTGCTCACTCATCCCCTGCAGAAGCCTTCTCTGGGTCCTTAATTTTATTCTCTTGACTGATTTCTGGCCACAATAATGAAATAATCCAACAAATATATGTATGTATGTATATGCATTTGCTAATACTGCAGGGCAATTTTCTCAAAATTCTTAAAAATTCCAACCCCTTTTGTTTTCTGTTTTCTATTAGGAAAAGAATATATGTCTACAAAACATAACAGCAACATCTCACTATTTAATACATGTGTTACTATTCCAACAGAGAACTTTCAAAGCCATCGGTTATTCTGACATCTTCTAAAAAACAGATTTATTCCTTGCTTGCTAATGCTGCAAAGCAAAATGCAAACTACGTCCTACTGATTGTGGATCTGGAAGGAGCGAGTTGTTCATTTAATCAAGTGAGCTTTGGTGATGCTGATAAGCAAGGTATGCCTAAATTAAAAATAAGCACAAATGGAAAAGCATTTACTAGTTACGCAACAGATACCCTAAGTCTCAGCAAAAACTGAAAGCATCAGCGTAATTTAATAGCAATAACAAGAAAAACTAGTAGTACGTTCTAAAGCACAACCACAACTGAGGACTTTTATTCCCTTAATTTGTTCTTGTAACATCAGTATGGCTATTCTTTGAAAAACACACTGATATTCAGCTGCTAGTTATTTACATAAATACAAACTGTTCTGTATATGCTAGAATCGATTGCTTCGAAGTCTGATGTCTTTGAAACACATCTCAAGATTCAAAAATGTTGCACACCAAGAATGTACACAAAGCGGTATCCTGTGCAGATACAATTTATATAATACAAATATCAAACAGTTGTGCTTTCTCTTTTTCATTGTTGTTAATTTTCTTATCTAAACTGTATGGCAAGTAAAACCATACAATGTCTATACACAACACATCAACAAAAGAGAAGGTTCCCAGTAGGTCCCATCATAGCAGTACTGAGCTCCTTCCTCGGGCATTTCTGTTTGCAGAGAGTATGCCTAAATGTGCTCAAGTCTTCTGAAGCCACAGACAGGTGCTGTATTCAGACTGGCAGAAATTAAGAGAACTACTTAGAGAAAAGAGATCTCTCTGCAAAGAACATATAAACATCAAACCATTTACAATTAATCTCCATATAGGGAATGCCATTCACAGTTGGACTAAGAAACTCAAACGGCTGAGTTACTCGAACAGCTTTATTGTTAGCTGTGATGGAATGAAAACAGTCAATCAACAGTGACAACACTGAATAAAACTCTCACATTTGGAGCTTATACCACTCCACTTTACAAAACAGAAGCAATTATTCTCTGCTGCTGTTAAATTATTCCCTGTTGTAACAATTAATTTAGGTGATAAAGAAACCTGTAAATGAGCTTTCAACTTCTGCTGAATAATCAAAAATTAATTTCTTACCTTCAACCCAAGCTGTATGGTTGTTCTCACAGCTCTATCACAAACATCGTAGCAAAAGGTTGCTCTGAGCCGTAGGCAATGGCTTGAATTTTGTCATCAAATAATGAGTCTGTCACAAAAATAATGACCACACCGCAGCAGCCTGCTGGATATCAATCCAATCACTGCTTGAAACCAGATTTTAGATCAATAATAAAACAAACAAACCAAACAAACTAAAAACCCCACAATCTTGCCCGAAGAAGAGTAGCAAGAATTAAAAGCATCTGTGTTGGTCTCACTAACCATACAGCAGGATGCATATTAGCAATAAACAATCTTTGTTTTAAACATACGTTAAAAAATAGACTACGGAACAGAACAGTTAGTTGCGTGCAGTGTAAGCTACTAGTCCATAAATGCCTCACCATGACAATGGTGAAAGCTTCCTAATAAGAGAGCCCAAGATATAGAAAAATCAAAACAAATGCTCCATGTTCTGCGAGCTCCCCCTCTTTCTCTGGCCCTGCTCACCGCCTCCTCCCCCAGGGCCTTGGTTCTTGGTTAACATCTCTCTGGCTGGAAATAATTGCCTGCCTCCAAAAGGCATCTGGGACAGTGTCACCCCTTAATCAGCAGCAGGTCTGCTAAGCGACACAAGGTACTGCCACCTCCTCCCCAGAGTAATCCTACTGTCTCTGCAAGGCAGTGCTGTGCCATCCAGAATTAAAGTGACTTCAGATGTGTTGCTGTGCCCTAATGAGAACCATTTCCCTGCACAGCCCCCCTCCACAGGCCCACTTCACACCACTACACCAGCTGCCTATTAAGGACATTTCTTATCAATACAGCTACCGCCAAGGGTCAATCAGCCCAGCTGGCATGCAGATCTTAGGGAAAATCCATCTGTAGAGATGAACTAGGCTTGTGGTATACCTCAGTACATACATGCCAGCATTAATCAACTGTGTTATCTCCAATTTTTTTCTTTATCACAGTGTAAGCATGGTAACATGCCACAGTACACATTTGCAAGTCCTCATGCCCTGGCAGAGGCAGGATTCCAATAAAACTACCCTAGATTTACAAATCATGGATGAATTTACAACAAAGGACATTTAAGCAGCTCTCTGCAGAAATAACTTAGAAAATAAAATCAGATATCTACTTCTCAGTGAACTGGGGTGAGAGTGAGAAGAACCAATGCTTGTAGGCTTTATCAATACACTTGCTGTAGGTATGCCAAGGAATAGACTGTAATAATCTCAGCTTCCAGCAGCTGCTCTAGCTTCACTCTAGGATGCAATGTCAGCACCTAAAAAACTGCACAGACACGTTCCTTCAAAATGGTCACTTCTTTTTCCTGCAGCACATTTGGAAGATAAAATCTGAACACAATCCTCAACATCCTCACTCTAAAAGAGGCAACAAAATCATCTTTTCTGGCAAGACATGACAGGCTTAAATCCCATAATTATTCCCTTTTATCCATGACTAATAACTTCTCATCACTGGGTTTGTGAAACTTAGAGGAAGCCTCATGGCGGCTGCGGCTCCTCACAGGGAGCAGAGGGGCAGCTCTGAGTTCTGCTCTCTGGTGACAGTGACAAGCGCCCAAGGGAACAGCAGGGAACTGTGTCAGGGGAGGGGTAGCTGGGGGGGTTAAGAAAAGGGTCTGCACCAGAGGGCAGTGGGCACAGCCCCAAGCTGCTGGAGCTCAAGGAGCATCCTGACAGCACTCCCAGAGATAGGGTATGAATTTTGGGTGGTCCTATGTGGAGCCAGAAGTTGGACTCAATGATCCTTCTGTGTCCCTTCCAATTCAGGATATTCTATAGCAGCCAGTTTTCTGTCCTTCACATCAGTACCCCTCTAAACAAACTCACAACCAGTTCCCCTTCTCTACCCCATGCTTTTCAGATCCCTGTTTGCAGCACAATTTAGAAGAGAGCACTCCCAGACAGCAGCTAATCAACACAATGCACAAGATGAGTCAGCTCACCTCCACTGCTGCTTCTCCTGTGTGGCTCACTCACTCCTTGGTTCAAACCTTTCCACAAACTTCCCCCAGAAGGGACTGTCTTTCTCATGTCTTCATCTATAAACACTGAATGGCCCTTAAATACTAGAAGAGCACAACAGCTACGCTGCTGCAGTAAAACAATCAATCATGCTTGAATCTGATGGCTTCAGATAATTAAAGATTTCCATTTCCTGCAAGTAAGGAAATGACAAACCATTCTCTCCCAGCCCTCAGATCTCTCCTCCGCACAAAAGGAACTACCTAACTTGGTCATGTTACGGTTAGACTGATGGGATGGAAATTTCAAATTTTGTAGAACATCATCCACGGCCTCTCAGAGATTCCAGCAAATCTCAGCTTTACATGAACATTCTGAATGGCTGATGTTTCTGCCAAATGGAGAAGATTAAACTACTGTTAGTCCAACCCACGTCAAAGACACACAGGAACCCTTAAGACTCTTCAGAAAAATATCTGAAAAACAAATGAGGGTGCACTTGGGAACTGAAAGTAATGAGTTTTGAAAAGGGAGGAAGTCATCCTTGTTCTGGGTGATCAGAAATAAAAAGTTTCGTATTCTTAAAATGAGAACAGGAAACAGAGGAAAGCCCCATAGTAGGCTGTCACTGCCAAGCCCAGACCTGCTGCTGCTCTACAGGACATGGCATGGGCACGCTGTGCCTCTCCCCCTCTGACACACACACTGCCACTGGATCAGTGTGATGAGCCTGGACAGTGCACACCAGCATGGGTGGCTATCTGCCATGCACAATTTGCAAACTGAGCAGATGAATATGTGTATGCTTGTTGGACAGTACAGGATTAGGAATTCAAGGCAAAGGCAATTACTACGTGCAGTTCTGCTTTGTTCCAGGCATTAGAAATACTGCATACACAATTCGATTTACATGTCTTAGCAAACTGAAGTACCTACTTTGCTCCACGCATGTAAATTTCCAAACAGTTTGCTACTGAATTTGGATTAAAACAATTTCAAAGCAGTTTAGTATTAAAGTTAAGATCTAAAGTGGTTTTAATTCTAACAAAACCTGAATTCTAAGTCCTGTGGGATAAAATTATCTTTATAAGCAAAGTACCAGGTCCGCTTTTTGTCAACTGCTTTGAAAAAGAGGAAGTAAAAGAATTGAAAATAAACTGTATTCTATCTACCACTTTTTTTCTTTGGATGAGCAGAAGAATTTAATACTTAAAATTAATAATTTGGATGAGCAGAAGTATTATATAAAATCTGACTCTGTTACAGTTTTGGCCTTCGGATTCTTACACTTGAGACAATCCTGGAAACAATAAAGCTGTTTGTTCCAATACACATAGTACCCACCTGACCCATCCTGGTTCACAGCAGTACAAATAGTTCCACTGATGCATTTTCAAATATTGACTGGTAGAAACAAATGCCGCAGCTCAAAACTCCCTACTTTTCCTTTCTGAATGCTGACTGTAATGATGCCTATAGATATCAATCTCACAGCAATAAAACATTGTTTCACACTTCCAAAGAGAATTCTAATGTATGCCAGTGTTAAAAAGAGTAGCCTATGAAGTGCTTATGGTTTTCCTGTCAATATTTTAGTAATTTTAAATCCACCTAAAGGAACTTGACAGGTGTTAATGTTTAAACAATTAACGTAATCATACTGCCTGGATAACTAAATACAACAACTGAGTATCAATACCACATTTGCAATTCTGAACAGCACTGCATCAGGTGTATGTATTTGTTTCTGTTGAGTTCCACCCAGATACACATTGAAGGATCTGCACGCTTGTTATCACCAAGATTTCTTAAATGTCACAGTTCACACAAGTTCAGAGACACAGTAGCACCTTTCTAATTGGATGTGCGCTATCAGATCATGAAAACTTCTGGGGGATGAAGTTGTGCACATATAATATGGAACAAACCTCAACACACACTTTCAGTATGCTTAACTGTTGGACAACTCAGTTCTCCATCTCTGTGAGTTTCTGCCAGGTTTTGAGAAAATGCCAAATAAACAATATTATTAGGAGCTTTCTTATCATTGTTCTCCCTGTGATGAAACAATTTACAGACCCAAACACTTTCAAAGCTCCTACAGACTCAAGACAGAGCTTTTAAATCTTACAAAATTGGATTTCAAGAGCCTAAAATACCAATTAAAATGTTAGCTATGAATGTTAGAGAAGCAAACTAGCAAACTAGTTTATTAAACATAGCTGAACACCAGAAAAAAGCACTAGAGTATGCACATTTTCTTGACTGCTACTGTCAGAAATATAGTCAGGCACAAAAATATGTTTAGGAATTAGATTTCTTTCCTCAAGCACTGACCCCGTTCATTTTCTACACAAGTGTTCCCCCTTTCAAGCACAGGAGCTGATGAAAACCTTGTGGCTTTTGTATTTTGGTGATTAAACACTACAACAAAATTACCTCAGAAAGCAACTCTGCGATTCCAGCTTTCACTGAAAGCACTCTTTAATCACAACACAAATGACTGCCCTCTTCAGACATGTAACTGGATACAGCCATGGAGTCCTTTATTCAGGTGGAAAGGTAACTCAATCTAATGCTCTCTTCAGCCTTAAATGCAATTGTTTCACTGTAGTTAAAAACAAGTGTTGTCAAAACAACACCTCACACTTCAGTAACTGGGAAGAAGCTCAGCAGAAGCTATTTCACATTCAGATGGGTCTTTATTTTGTCAGTACCTAAATTCTGGGACTTGTTTTCCAGTTAATTTACACAACTTCTAGAGCCTCCCACCATGTAGAGCAGAGGTTCCTCCTGGCTGGTCCCAGGGAGCCTGTCACAGAGCACCTCCCTGGAGTACTGATCATGTGAAGCTCCAACATGGCTTTCCCTGCCCTGCCTGCACAGCAGCCAAGTCTCTGGCTGGGGACCAAGTCCCATGATTCCCAACGAAAGCACCTGACATGAACCTCAGGGAACAGCAGCTAAGCTCTGCTGAGTCTTGCCTTTCCTGCTATAAGTGGACTGTCTTCACGCAAGAACTCATGTGGTGCACAGCTGGGACACCAAACCTGAGCTATGTCACTGAACAACTGTCACCTCATCACATCTCACTGCTACAAATCTTACAACACCAACAGCACTTTAAGGCTTATCCACCCAGTAAATTTTAAGCCGAACACCTTTAAAGACCCTGAACCAGCAACATTTATATGCAAGGGAGGAAGTGCTCAATGCCGTTCTGAATGGGGCTTTGGGCATCTCAATCTGGAGACGTCCCTCTAGGTGATCTGCACAGCTCCTTCCAGTCCAAGCCACTCTGTGGTTCTGTCATTCTACGATTTAGCTGTGTCAGGCCTGCAGCCAGGACACTCATTTCATTGATACACGAAGACACTCACGAAATCTGCAAGTCCTCAGGCACTGTAAACCTGGCACCCTTCAGCAGAGCCCTACCTCAGACTCTGGCAGATGCCCTCACATGAGCCAGCAGGGTCACTCAGCACAGGTCTTCAACCCCTCCTCCTTCACACATAAGCCACAGCCATGCTCCTCTCCTTAACACCTACACATCTCCTAAGGGGGAATAGCATAAAGATTAAGCAGAAACTTTTATGAGAAGTCATGTGAACTGCATAGCAAATGTAAAATTGCAAATTAATAGTTACTGTAAAGGTAGGAAGAGAAAAATAGAAAAGAAATTAAGACAAGGCTGCCCAGGGAGGTGGCTGAGTCAGCATCACTGGAGGTCTTGAACTTTTAGATGTTGTACTGAAGGGAATAGTTTAGTGGGGAAATATTGGTGGCAGGTGGACACTTGGACTAGATGATTTTGGAGGTCTTTTCCAACCTTGGTGGTTCTATCATTCTAACGCAAAAGAAAAAAACAAACAAAACACTGTGAAGCACAGCATCGTCTAAGTCTGTACAACGTAAAACAGAGCTGAGTCCTCTTAGTACTTGTAACATCCATACTCTCACAGACCTAGTAAATGAGCAGCTCCATTATAAAACACAAACTAGATCACACACATTTTCATATACTGTAAAAGGAAGTTCAGGAAATCAATTTAAGAACATATGGTACCAAACTGTCCACACTAATACGTACACATTACAACATATGGGCAAGCCCTTGGGCTGTTTCCTGAGTCAAAGTGGTACAGGTTTCATCCTCTGACTACTCAGAAAAATAACTGACTAACCCCAAATCCACCCACTGCTTCACTACAGTGGTGGGAAGTGTCATAACTGTCAATAATTTGTATGACGCAAGGTCTTGACATCAACATGCTCTCTGTATGCTGCTGCCCTTTAAAAGCAGATTTAGTTCCCAAAACGCATGGCAACATGTTACCAAAAAACATCTTTCTCTGATTACACAGCATAGCCAGAGGTACTTCCTCATATTGTAACTCTTATGTAGTCTCTATCAACTTTCCACAGTAATGAGTCAGGTTTTTCAATAATAAAAGCCTTCTTGAGGAATTTTAGGAGCTGGTTCTAGGGGCAAAGAAAAGCGCTAATGTACCTCCATGGTCCCAAGTTAAGCAGCACAGCCTTAGGAATCTGGAAAGAGCAGTTATCTACTGCTGTTAGGTTTTCTGTTTCGGCACCCCTGTCCATCCCTGTCCATTTAATCTACCCATCATCAACTACCAGGCTTAGCAGTGTCTATAAATCTCTGGCGACTAAAAGAAAAGAGGTGAGGTGACACGGGAGAGAAATTCAGCACACAGTCCTAGCAGAACATCCTGCTAGGGCTGCGATGTTCAGTCACTGTGCCAGCCACACCACTTTTATCCTCCTGTATCATCGCTATGGACTAGTTTGAAGCAAAACCAAATGTCAGTGGCACAAAGCAAAGGCACAGAAGAAATACTGCTTTACTTCACCCCTCTTCAAAGCTCCCATTTGGCCAGTCCTGAAATCAAGGCACAATTTTCAATAGTGCAACCATGAAGTCTGCTAACCTGCTCAGTATTTCCGCCATCTTCCCAGGAACGTGTGGAAAAACAGAGGCAGGTAAGGGGCAGAAAAGATTAAAAAGAAAACAGAAAAATATAACAGAGATGATTCCAGCTGTCGGAAACCTCCAGAGCACAATGTGCTGCACACAAGCACAGCATGTGACAACACCTGACCTGTATGGACAGCGTTGATATAAAGTATCTGAAGACATAAAGTATCTGAAGAACACGTAAGTGGGGCAAAGAGGGAGGTGCACCCGGCATACAAATGCCCTTCTGCACAACACACATGCTGTTAGTCAGCCTTCCTTCCTGCAGTCACAGCTAGCTCTCCCCACTAGCACAAGGCTTTTGTGCATCACTACAATCACTGCATAACTTCAGAGACTGTAATTTATGATCGATCTCATGTCCCTTCTCTATAGAACTCTGTTTTATACAACACAGAAATAGGCATTTTCCTCAAACCCTCACCAGAGAGGCATATTTCCTTGCGTAACAGACTTCAAGTACAACTTTGGTGCAAAACACAGTAACATAAATAAATAGCAACTAAATTGGTGATGTCGGCGCAGCTATGATCAAAGTCAGTCTGCTATCTTCAGAACATGGTGCTTGCCCTCAAAATGTCATCTTGAGGCCCAACAAATGGGGAAGGGGCAGCTGTACTCCAAATAAAACCTCTATACTCCAAGGAATGTAAATAAGGAATATTGTTAAAACAAAAGTTTTAAGAATAGTTAGTTAAAAGCTTTACATTTGTAAAGTTTAAAAGGTTTTCCCCTCCTTTCTGTATCTTAATCAAAGGTTATAAATGTTTAAATGATGGCTGTCACCATGGAAACGTGCAGTCCAGGCTCTCTCTGCGGGAACCTCAAAGCCTCATCACCGAGAACTACATGATGGCGGGGTCACGTTAACACCTCTGGCTCCCAGAGCCCATTTGTTGCACGGAAATTAGCGCAGCTGACTAGCTTCACCTCCTGCAGGCAAACATTAACTGCTCCTGCCGACCCAGCTTCCTGCTGCGTTCACCCCTTCCCACACCAGCACCACTGCTTCTGAGCAGCACAGGGATCCCCAGCATGTACAACGCTCCCTGCAAGCCCCAGCCTGTCAGACACCTCACCTGGTCAAAAGCACTGATCCATAATGAACTAAGAAACCATTTCTAAAGCTACTGAAATACAGCATATTTGAGTCCTGTTACAGACGATGAAGGCACAGCTATGAAGAAAAACAAAGGCAGACATGCGGTGACAGGAACTGAACTCTCATAAAAGCCAACAATTAAATTAAAGAACAGAAGACAGGCTCTGAATAATGGTTACTGTTTTCCCCTGGTGATTGTCAGTACTAAAGCAGGAAAGAAAAGTTCTTAAAAACCTCTGTGGAATTCCTGATTATCAGCATGTATCATTAGATGCACAATCAATTTATGCACATGGGAGGCTGACCTCAAGGCAGACGCAAGCGGATACTTAAAAAAAAAAAAAAAAGAAAGAAAGAAAGAAAAAAATCAACCATTTGAGAATATTTACATACCAGTACCTACACATTGCAAGGAAACACTAATTGAAGCTTTAAATATAAATATTTAATTCACATACTGTGAACTATATGAGTCAGAGATTTATTTCATACAGCCTCTGCCAGTGAGATGGTAAATTCCTCAGACACATGAAATATGTGAGAATCAAAATACAGTGTCACTTCTTTTAAGTGTTTGATAAAAGAATATTTCAGTAGCACCTACTCCTGGTTGAAAATATCTAGCCAAGTATCTTAAACAGCTAATATGCTGTAAATGTATCCATATGGATAGGGTTTTCTTCATTACTGTTTAATTCTTTTGGGAGATAGAATTGCACAGAGGAAAGCTCTTAAGCCTATGAAACGTCCTGTCTTACATATTTATCAGAATCCCTCAAAACAAATTCCTGTGCAAAGGAAGTGAAATGAAAAGGCTCACTTACCTAGCTGATAATCAAGACAACCTTTGAAAGCAGTTTATCAATTCCAGTGACACATAAAGTAAAACTGCAGTCAGACTCAACTGAAGAGTGGATTTATTTTAATAGGAGTAAGCATCTGGACTTGTAGAAGCAGATTTATAACAATGCTAATAATTTCAAAAGGAGAAAGACAGGCATTCTCTATCACCTAAGTAAGACTAGATTTTAAAAGGAAAAACCAAATAATTCTTACTCCTGATGAAAGGACAGATACTTTTCTGTGAAAGGTGTTTTTTTGTTTGTTTGTTTGTTTGTTTGTTTTTTGAAAACCACTTTTATCAAGTGTTAATTTTCTTTACACTCGCAGCCATGATGGACCACTCATTTTCTGTCAGATGGATCCTTCAGGTACGGTAGATCTGAAGGACTAATATGGAGGGTGACCCACGTGCGCATACATCTGCATCTTTAACAAACCCTTCATAATCACACAACTGCTGACTTGAAATCAGATGCATAATATTTTGCCTCAGTTATTTTATGCCTCTTTTTTTGTTAAAAAGAAAAACAAATAGAAGGGTGAAAGCAAAGGGATCTCAACCATCCCAGCATCACTCCAGCAACTTCCACACCCACAACGACACACCAGACCATCTTTGAGTCACCATCCCAGCATTGTTAACAGTTGTGTTTCTGAGAAGCCAGGATGGCTACAACCACACAGACCCCATGCAGGGTGGGAGCCACCCACAGCTAACTGCTGCCAGCAGCAGGCCCCTCCAGCTTACATGCTATACAGACAGTCCTTGCCGCACCCGAAATTAAATACAGACTTATACACAGAAACGCCTCACCACCTGGCAACAATTACAGAGGCTACTAAGGAAATCCAAGCTGGAGCTTATAGAGAAGCACAGTAAATGCATTATTATATCAAGCTGGAAAAAGGCTTAGTGTCCAAAGGCATGCCTGCACTCCCATCCCTCTTCCAGCCATATCACCCACACATGGAGAGGGAACTTCCCTTGCCACAATCCATATCCTCCTGGCATCCAGGTGAGCATGCCCAGGGGGAGGCCAGAAACCTCATCTGGCCTCATCACGTGCTCTGCTTGTGAGAAAGAAAGCTCCAGTCGTTCAGACATGTGATCCAATATGTAGCTTCTGAATTGCATACAGGCACCTACAGATGAGGTAAGAATATGGAAGGCTATCTTAAAAATACAGTACTGATATGTGCTCTCATCATTACAGATTAAGTAATCAGAGGTCCCAACAAGTGTGCTGTGTGTGCGCAGTCCTGGCACAGCAGGTTTACTCTTCCCATTACTATGAGTTATAACAACAAACTGGACAGAAATAAGTCCCCAAACCCCTGAGCCCACAAGCAGATCTGCAACAGGATAAATCAATTTCAAGCTCTGCAAGAAACAGCCAGCTCCTCCTAAAGCACTTCCAACTTGGGAGCTTTTCTTCTACAAACCTAAGCAAAGCCAAGCACAGCCTGAGGACCTGGTTCAAACCAAAGTAATAGGATGCTTCTTTACAAAAAGTGTGTAGGGTTTTATTCTCCCCCAAACCCTTTAGATTTGAAAGGAGAGAAATCAAACATGAATACACCCCGTATTGTTCTTCCAGTAACAGCCAACTATAATACATTATCTCTTCCAGTGCAAACGAGAACAAAGGCATTCTTTAAAAAAGTTACCCTCCACTTTTCAGCGCATTCCTTTGTATAGACAATGACAAAGTTCATAGAGCATCATTTGTTTATGAAAAAAAAATAATTAATCAGGCACAACTAAGCACATATATATATATAAAGCAATCATTTGGGGCAAGAATAATGCCTGCTTTATATCAAGGGAAGGAAGAACTCAGAAGAACTGCAGCTAAAGCTTGCCCCTGAAAACTACTCCCATACAAAGCAGGAACTCTAATCATGTTTCATGCTCTCTCATCCCACCCTGCTAACCATGCAGTGAGCAGTGGCACTGGGACAGGCAGGCCTCATCTCATCCCATAGGCTCACCACAGCTTCAGCACAGAACATGGGGTTTGCCAAGGCGCTGCTCTCCTGCTCGCAGTTTGCTAATCCCACATTTTTCCCAGTTACTTCCATGAATGTACTCCACCAATAAGGCATCTGCTAGGCAAGCACAGCAGTGTGTAGGGGTACACCGACGGCGAGTCATCACCTTGCTCCCCACCACCCATAACACAAAACAGGGCTGAGAGCAGAACACAGCCCACCTGTCCTTGCTGAGAGGCCACACTGGTTCTGCAACACAGCATTCAATCCGCTTTGGCCTCCCTCATATACAGGCTAATACTAATTTTTTAAGAGGATCAATGCAGAAAATGCCTACTGGATAATGAGTTCAGTGCTCTACATGAACTGAAGTAAAAGGAAACGTGGAAGAGGAGGCAGACAGCAAGATGCAATTATTTCTCTACCATTAACAAACTTGAGCAAAACTCAATATATAAGCCTCAATTATCTTCACTTATTGTCCTCAGAAAAGTTCATAGCATCCTCACAGCTACAGTTCAAGTTTCTGCTAATTTGCCACCTGTTTTGTTTCCACTTATGCACTGTAAGAACACATTCCTGCAGTAGTTTTTTGTTTTGTGCTTGAATATGCTTACTGTCAGTAACCTCAGAACCACAGTGCTGCCAGCAGCAGGCATGCCCCTCACAGGAAAAAACAAAATCAAACAAAAAATAAAAACCAACCCCAAACCAGCACATTCTCCCACCATCCCCCTCATTAAAAAATAAAAAATAAAAAAATAGTGCTAACAGGATCAAAAACAACTTTCTGCTTACATATTCATACCATTTCCATAAGTCTGCTCTAACTCCCAGCTCCGCCTGCTGCACTTTGTAGGGCAGGACAGCCCTGAGTGCCTCGCCAACAGGACAGCCTGCTCTCTGTATGGAAGCCGCAGCAGCATCCAGAGGCCTCACAAGGCTCCAAGAATGCTGATGCAAACTGGCAGCTCTTCATCTATTCCATCCCTGAGCACCAGACCTAACGAGATCAGCAGGACTTTCCCACACTTCTTGGTGAACATCCATCCACCTGCCTGCCTAGACACACTTGATCGTCATCAGAGAAACAGACAGGAGAAAGAAGAGAGGCAGAGCTCCAGAGAGAGATCAACCGGGTACAGCAGCCAGAGGTGTCATCAGCTCCACATGTACCTCCAGACACCCAAATGGACAAGCATATTCCCTTTCATTGACTGAGGGCAATGCACAGCATCAGGCACAACAAAGAACAACCTCAAAGCATGCAAAAGCACTACATCAGGAAGGATCTCAACTCCGTAACTCCCAACAAAGGAATTTACATGTATGTGCTAAAATAAGGGCCTTTAAAGGATACATCAGAAAGGCTTATGATCTGCACTACTTCTTTCTGTTGCCACCTTTTAGGCTCTGTCACCACATGCTACCCAACTTACACTCCCATGTTTCATGCATTTTCTGAAAAGTAAGCCACCATGAAAAAAAACTCCCTCACAGTTGTGTCTTTAATTAAACCTTAGAGAGGCATAGTAGTTAGCATCCATGCATAAATAACACTTCCCTGGTCACACGCCTTCAGAAACAACTTTTTAACTCATTTAAATCACTGAATAATTTGAATTTTTACAAGATCCAACATTTCGAAGCATCAAAGGCTTACAAGAGGTGTTACTAAACCTTGGCAATTATATCTTTCCTTACCACTACATGTTTCAAGCTATCTTCACACAGCAAAATCTAGGAAAATACTTCTCATCCCTGAACACTAATGGGAAATGTTTTATTTTATTTTCATAGTTACCACCTGTGAAGAGACCAGTTCTGGAAGACACCCTCAGAAAAGAGCAAAGCACCACCATCTACCCTTGCAAAATAGATGGCAGAGGAAGTGACTGAATCCAAGGATAGCAGTCCAGGTCAGGGATTAACTCTGGCACATCTGAAATAGACCCACTCCAACTGCAACTCCAAAAGCACCTACAGTCACATGGGACAGCCAGGTAACTTGGCTGCATAGCCACAGAGCTGCAGAGCTCCCCACAGTTTCCTTTATACCAACAGAGAGCCATGCAGAGCTGCCACGTGGAGCCAAAATGCTGTAACTCATGTACCCAGGAGGCAGCCATAACAAAGTAGAGGGCACCAGATTCCTCTCTCATCCTCACAGGACCTATATGTGATATAAGGCCATAATGTTTTGGCATCATAGTTGCAGCCATGCAGTCCTATTGACAGAAGGTTTAAGACTACAGTAGCTGTTTACACCGGGGGGAGGAGAGGGCACTGAATCGTAACACCAGCAGAGAGGTGAAGCACAGCACATGAAAGGCCGTCTCCAAGCACACCAGTACCTACACTGTCCAGAACAGCTATGAGTCAGTTTCCCAGCCTTGAAACAAACCTATCCTCAACAAACACTGAAATCAAATGCTTCATTCACTGTGGAAGAAGCAGTCACGCTCCCCACCAGCTTAAAGCCTTCTGTTTCATTTTCAAGTAAAAGAAAAAGGAAAAAAAAACAGCACCGGCCTGATTTCAATGGGGTCGAGGGTACAGTGCATTCACCATCCCCCTTAGTGCTCCCTCGGAGCACTGGCACAGGCTTCCCAGGGGGGTTGTGGAGTCGCCTTCTCTGGAGATATTCAAGACCTGCCTGGACGCCTACCTGTGCGACCTGGTGTAGGGAACCTGCTTTAGCAGGGGGTTGGACTCTATGACCTCTTGAGGTCCCTTCCAACCCCTACGATTCAGTGATACTGTGTAATTCTGAGGGCTGCCTCCCCAAGGCCAGCGCACACACAGGAACCTGCTGCCTCACTCTGTCAGCAGAACCACTCGAACCACACCTGAGTTGCCCAAAAGATGCCCCTGGACACGATGGACCCGACTGCTACACTGGTCTGCAGAGCTCACCAGAAATGCTTGGGTGCAAGAGCTCAGAGGTGGCAACCTAAGTAAAGCATCTGGCAAGCACAAAAACAGGACAAAATGTGAAAGCAGGAACATCATTCTGCCTTAGCTCAGAAGCACACACAGAAAAACCCTCCAAGCCACAGGGCGGTAGTCAAGCTCCTGCTCTCCTGGCAGCTATCACACAGCCGTGCACCTTCATCCACTCCAGAACACATCCCGCCCAAAAGCCCATAGCCGTACAGGTTCCACTTACAACCAGCACCAGACGAGCCTCGACAGACAAGACCGAAAGCTTCCGCACACTCAGCACCTCGGTTCAATCCCGATTTAAACCCTGGTGACAGCTGAGGACTGGAGCAACACGTTCCCGCGGCCAGCGCGCTCTTAGGAAGGACGGAGCCCCAGATCCGCAGGCCCAGCCGCCGTGCCGGCACGCGAGGCG
>VXAB01004897.1:196-12208 GCA_013399175.1 Odontophorus gujanensis
GAGCACTGGCACAGGCTGCACAGAGAGGTGGTGGAGTCTCCTTCTCTGGAGACGTTCAAGACCCTCCTGGACGCCTACGTGAGCAACCTGGGCTAGGGAGCTGCTTTGGCAGGGGGTTGGACTCCATGATCTCTGGAGGTCCCTTCCAACCCCTACAATTCTGTGATCCTGTGAAAGAGAAACACTATTTATCCCAGTATCCCAGTTTTACAACTTACACAGACAACAGTAGTACAGTGTCAAGTGCAACTTCCCCTATCATTCACAATAAAACTATATTCAGTCTCCAAACAAATTCCCTCAAAACGTATATGTTTATCTGTAGTCAGCATTGACTGAAATAATTAAGAAAATGATCAACTGCTATTTATTTTTAACCAGTTTCAGCTCTCTAAAACAGAATATAGATCCTCCTGAATTTTTTTTTTTTATGTTATCAAGTATTAACTATATTTCTGAATTATCCCTGTGTCTAAGGCAATGACTACACACACAAATGCATTCAGACAGACTTAGCTAAAAGAAGAGAACCTAAAACATTGGTAGTGACTTGACAGAAATCACCAGGACACGGGTTACCAGAAGTAACGGCCCTTTGTATGCAGCTGTAGTTGTAAAATGCTGACTTTTAAGCCTCTCCACAAGTTTTTGAGTGCAGGGGAGAGAAGTTTAGAAGTTTGTCTGCCAGATTTAGAAGATTTGTAGATGTAATTTTCTGAACAGAGAGAAGTCTCAATCATTAACCACACAACTGGTTGTTTTAGTGGATTAGTTACAGAATCACAAAAAAAAAAAAAAATCAGATAAAAACAAAATAATATGATGCAGCTAATGTTCCTTATAATTTGACTTTAAATTAAGCAACATATATCAATACATCAAAGAGTAAGCACTGCCTGCGGCACTGAGCATATGCAATATTAAACACGGGCTCTGACTTCAGCCTTTCTCCTCCCTCCACACCTTACCATGGCGGTTTACAAAATTTTCTGCCTGGAATTTGTCAGTAGTGCAGAATTTAAAGTGCACTCACCAACGCCAAATAGATCGAAATAGAAATTAAGTTACATTTAAGAAGATAATAAGCCACAAACATTATCATAAAATTGTCTTTACAGCAGAACACGGACAAAGATGTCTTACTATGACCTTGAGTGGTAGAAACAAAACCAAGAAAGCCTTCACAATGTACTTTTAGATCCTGAAAGACTAAGTCTGAAGATTAGAAAAAAAAAAAAAGAAACAGCACATATTCATCATAAAAAGCACACTGTTAATATTTAAATAGTTGTTTGCACAGACGTCACTTTCAGAACAACCAGGCTTTTATTTTCATAGTTGCATTTTCTTTGAAGGAATTCTTCATCTGTACAGTATTTCAATAAAATGCAGTCTTGTTTTGACATAGGATATCCGTCTGTTGCAAGTTTCCTAGAAATGAAATCACTTTACCCAGTTTACCTTTATGTTATTCAACCAGAAGTTTTTTTTTTTTAAATAGAAAAAATAGAAAAAAAGAATCATCTTATTATCAGTGTATATACACATCCTGAAAACTGAGAAAGCAATGACTGGTAGAACTAACAGCTGTTGGTTCATTGTGTCCTGACCAAGCAAATCCACCACAGCCTCTGGTAACTTGATTCTTCTGTATATACTGTGATAATGTCTCATACTTTGCTCTGCAAAAGAGCCTGGAATACAGCTAAATCATTTAAGATTCCAATGAAGAGATTCAAGAGACAAGGTTTCACCATAACTCTGACTTGCAGATAATGACAAATATCTTTCAAATGCATTCTTGTGGAGATGTGGCTGACCTGCGTCAGATACAGTTTAGGATCTCACTGATAATTTCACTGCTAAGCTCATCATAGCCAGGGTTGAAATAACTTTAAACTGAAAAGATTCACTCATTACTCCTATCAAATTCCTGGGAAAGGTCTGGAGTAAGTGGAAGAACTGCTTAATATTCACGCATGGGTGAGGAAGGAGCTCCAGACTTACAAGTTTTTCTTTAGAACTCTCATAACATGCTTGATACTGGTGCAACAGGAGGGTAGTGTATCAGGAAAAACTGTGTTTAACCAATCATGTGCTTTGCAGTAGTGTAAACTGTACTGTACTGACATACAGTCTCTATGAAATAGCTTCAATACAGTCTCAAGTGGAACTAGCATCTTTCAAGAGCATCACGAAGTAACCCAAAACAGGTCAGAAACGAGTCAGATAACAGAGCTGAACATATCTAGATTTATCTTTCGGAGTAAGTCATGATTTCAACATTGAAATAAAAATCGAATTATGCAGCAAACTATGGCTGTACCATGTCACTGATTCTAGTGACAGTAGATTACCTAAATATATGTCTAAGAGGAGTTTTGATAGGACAATAAAATAAAATAAAATAAAATTTACTGAATAAGTAGTCTTTCATGAGTTCCACAAATGACTCACTCAAACTCATAAAAAGTAGTGCCAATGGGATTTTTTTCCATAAACTGGCAGAATATGAGGTTTTTCTTTTGTTTTTTTGTTTGTTTGTTTGTTTTTGTTTTTGGAACTACGTTGTAAGAAGTTGGTTTTTTTGTTTTTTTTTGGTTTTTTTTTGAGTACCAGGTGTTTGAGGACAATAAAAAAACTAATGAGCAAAGAGTGCATGAAATATCAAATACACAATAATTTGAAGACCACTCCACAATCCTCACCTCATAAAAATTGGACACTACTTAAAATAGCTACAGTCTACTTCTTTTAAGTAAACTGACATGGAAAATTAGCTAAATTCTTGCTTCTGAAAACAACAAATACTTTGGACTGGAGAAAATAATATCTATCAGATCTCAAAATCTGTTCGTGGAGTTGAAGTAAACATGACAGATCTTAACTTCAGACTGGTTTTTAAATCAATTTTACTTTGTTTTGATTCTCTCAAGAGTAAACCTTACAAAACACAGCTTACTTGCGAATAACTTCAATATGGAACATCTGGCCAAGCTAGTTTTCACTGGAATGGTGAAGAAGGGAAACAGGTAGCTAAGCTCCTACAAAAAAATTGTTCTCAGGAAGCTTTAAAGGAGTAGGTGGAGTTCCTTTAGCAACTGGTGTTTGACGAGAATAGCTGCATTACATGGGGCCAATTAAAAGACATGCTGTCAGTCCACACAAGAGTTACTGAGCATAAGCCATAAGATAAAGCAATCAACAAACATGAAAAAGAGCTTTCTTTATGCAACCATTCAGTGTTTAATTGTGACTTTTTCATGAGAAAGACAATTTATGAAATGTCTGCTTCTGCACAGTGTTTAAGTAGTCATTCTCCAAATTCACTTGATGACTATATGAGGAAAAAGATCCCTTTCCAAAAGGTGAATGTAAAATAATAGTGATTTAAAAAAAAAAAAAAAAGCCTGTGCTCAGACAGAAAAGGTGCTAAGTTTAGGATGGAAATTTCCCACTTCAGCAGTTACTTGGTTCACGTACTGTTTTGCCCTTATTCTGTGATTCATACACAGATAAAACAACTCTGTTTTAATTTAACTGGTTAAGTGATAATTAGAACAGTTTGTCTCTGTTTGCTCACAGAACAACTGTAAGTACTATATTCTGTTGTGATGTGAAAATTTTTTGAGCTGTCACCAATATATGTGGTTTTCTCCTAGCATTAGGAACCCCTCATCTCTTAAAATGAAAATTTCTCGTTTACTATGATGAAGATGAATCACTATTTCTTCTCTAGCATGTCTCCTCCAATGCTAAGACAGTGGTTCATACAGTACAAACAAGCCTTAACACAAACCACGTACTTCTGCTACGGCTATACATGGCAGGGAAAGGATTCAAATTCTTCCCAGCAGAGGATGGAACTGACAATTTTTTAATAACCACAGTACCAAATTATGTTACACAGGTAACTGCAGCATGACAGACTCTTGGCAGTCACTAGATGGTGGCCTACATTATGAGCTACATTTTCAATCTCAGCCAAATAAGCAATCGATTCATTGAATGCAACCCAGCAATATCCACTTGAGCTACTTGCTGAATAACTCTAACTTTGAAACGTGATAAGCATCGGATTCTAGCTTTTCAGGTAGTGAAGGTGTCAGCAGCTTGCATTCTCTCATGTACCACTCTTATACATGATACTGTATGTGCACTGAGGAGGTATATGTTCTTGCTTAGATATTTTATAACAACATTACTGATTTGACTGGAGAGAAAGTTAAGTAAGTTGGAGAAGGAAGTTAAAATGATATATTTATCCTCTCAGAAAGCTTGCAAGATCTGCTGATGATAACACTGACACCTTTAGACTTCCTTCTTATGTCTTCTCTCAAACCAGTCTGTTATTATAACACTGATGAGAAAGACAGAAGAGCTTAACTATGCCTTCACTACTACAGGCGAGAAAACTACTTTCCTTGGAAAAGACAAAATAAGCTATGAAGAAAAACTTCTGTTCCCCTTGGGATATGCCTTGGTTTAAGCTGGGACAGAATTATTTTCTTCACAGTATCTGGTATGATGTTATGGTTAGGTTGTAGGAGAAAAACAATGCTGATAACACACTGATATTTTAGCTGTTGGTGAGCAGTGCTCCACAGAGCCAAAAATGTTTCAGCTTTTCAGCTTCTCACACTGTCCTGACAGCAAGGGAGTTAGGGTACACAAGAATCTGGGAGGAGATAGAATCAGGACAGCTGATGTAAACTGGCGAAAGGGATATCCTGCAGTCTACCTAGATTTCAGCAAAGCCTCTGACTTTGTCTCCCATAGTATTCTCTTGGAGAAGTTGGCAGCCTGTGACCTACACAGGTATACTCTTTGCTTGGTGAAGAGTTGGCAGGAGGGCTGGGCCCAGAGAGTGGTGGTAAATGGGAGTTAAGTCCATCTGGCAATTGGTCATGAGTGGTGTTCCCCATGGGTCAGTACTGGGGCCTGTCCTGTTCAACATCTTTAATGATGATCTGGATGAGAGGATTGAGTGCACCCACAGTGAGTCTGCAGGTGACATTAAGTTGGGAAGAAATGTTGATCACCTCAAGGGTAGGAAGGTCCTTCAGAGGGTCTGAATGGAATAGATCAATGGGATGAGGCTAACTGTATACGCTTTAACAAGGCCAAGTGTTGGATCCCACATTTTAGTCACAACAACCCCATGCAGTGCTACAGGCTTGTGGCAGAGTGGCTGGCAAACTACTTGGTGGAAAAGGAAGTGACAGCCAGCTGAACATGAGACAGCAGAGGGCCCAGGTGGCCAAGAAGGCCAATGGCATCCTGGCTTGTGTCAGAAATAGCGTTGCCAGTAGGAACAAGGAGGTGACTATCCCTCTGTGAGACATATACATATATTTTGGCACTCTGATGAGGCTGCACCTCAAGTATTGTGTTCAGTTTTGAGCCCCTAACTGCAAGAAATACATAAGAAACCCTGGAGCATGGCCAGAGAAGGGTGACAGAGCTAGAGCACAAGTCTTATGGGGAGTGGCTGAGGGAACTGGGATTGTTTAGTCTGGAGAAGATGAGGCTCAGGGGCAGCCTTACCACACTCTACAACTGCCTGAAAGGAGGCTGTGATGTGGTGGTGATCAGATTCTTCTCCCAAATAAAAGTGATACAATTAGAGGGAATGGCTTTAAATTGCACCAGGGAAAGTTCAGGTTGGGTATTAGGAAATCCTAATTTCTTCTCAGGAGTGCTCAGGCAGTAGTAGTCTGCCCAGGGAGGTGGGGGAGTCACCATCCATGGAGGTGTTCAAGAAATATGTGAATCTGGCACTCAGTGACATGGTTTAATGGGCATAGTGGGGATGGATTGGTGGTTGGACTGGATTATCTTAAAATCTTTTCCAACCTTAATGATTCTGGGAGGCATGGAAGCCCAGGAAAGCTGGGAATGCTTTAAGGAATTTATTCTAAAGACGCAGGAGCTGACCATCCCCAACTCATGGAAGACAAGTGGGAAGGAGACCACTCTGGCTGAACAGAGGCCTCTAGCAGGATCTCTGGAACCAAAGGAAAGTCTGTGGTCTTTGAAAGAGGGGGCAAGCAGTTTATGAGGATTACAAATACATAGCGAAACTGTGCAGGGAGAAAATTAGAAAGGCCCAAGCCCAGCTAGAATGGAACTTGGTCACTAAGGTGACAGACAACAACAAATATTTCTATAAATACATCAACAGTAAGAACAAGGCTAGGGAGAATCTCCATCCCTTGTTCAATGCAGAGGGGAACATGGTGACCAAGGATCAGGTCAAGGCTGAGGTACTTAATGACTTCTTTACCTCATTCTTTAACAGTAAGACTAGTTGTTCCCTGGGCGCACAGCCCCCTGTGCTGAAAGATAGCAATGAGGAACAGAATAGGCCCTGCTTAATCCACAATGACATGGTTTCGGACTGCCCCGAAAGCTGGACTCTCAGAAGTACATGGGGCAGATGGACAGCATGCTAGAGTACTGAGGGAGTTGGAGGATGTGACTGCCAACTCACACTCCATCACCTTTCAACAGTCCTGGTTAACTGGGGACATCCTGGTAGACTGGAGAGTGACAGATATGATGCCCATCTCCAAAAAGGGCTGTAAAGATGATCCTGGCAGCTACAGACCTATCTCACGTTAGTACCATGGAAGGTTCTGGAACAGTTAACTTCAGGAGCCATCATGGATCAACTAAAGGTCAACCAGCAGATCAGGTCCAGTGATCATGGGTTCATGAATGGTAGATCCCATATGACAAACCTGATTTCATTCTATGACAAGGTGACCTGCTTAGTGGATGAAAGTAAGATTGCCGACATGGTCTTACCTAGACTTCAGTAAAGTCTTTGATCCTGTCTCCCACACTATTCTCACAGAGAAGCTGGCTCCCTATGGTTTGGATGGGCATATACTCTGCTGGGTGAAACACTGGCTTGGGGAGGAGTGGCTGGAACACTGCTTGACAGAAAGGGATCTTGATGTGCTGATGGACAGTCAGCTGAATATGAGCCAGCAGTGTGCCCAGGTGGCCAAGAAGACCAATGGCATCATCCTGGGAATGATGTGGTTAGCTGGACAAGGGAAGTAATCCTCCCGCTGTACTCAGCACTGGCGAGGCCCTATTTCAAGTACTGTGTTCAGTTTTGGGCACCTCAATACAGCAAGGACATTGAGGCGCTGGAGAAGGTCCAAAGAAGGGTAACAAGGCTGGTGAAGGGCTTGGAGAATATAACCTATGAGAAGTGACTGAAGGAACTGGGGCTGTTTAGTCTGCAGAAGAGGAGGCTGAGGGGAGACCTTATTGCTCTCTTCAAATACCTGAAGGGTGACTGCAGCGAGAGCAGGGTTGGGCTCTTCTCACTGGTGACAGAATAAGGGGAAACAGCCTTAGGTTGTGCCAGGGGAGGTTTAGATTGGATGTAAGGAAACACTTATTTACAGAAAGGGTTGTTAAACACTGGAATGGGCTCCCTAGGGAGGTGGTTGAGTCACCAACCCTAAACGTGTTTGAAATCCATTTGGATGTGGTCTTCAGGTACTTGATATAGTGGTGAGTTGTCAGTTAGGGTAGTATGGTTAGGTTGTGGTTGGACTTGATGATCCTGAAGATCTTTTCCAACCTGAGCAATTCTGTGACTGTATGATTTTACAATTACCTACCACATGGCATCATGTGAAAAAAAAAACAACTATAAAACTGAGAGCAGTTCCAGGACTGCTACTGCTCAGGAACTGGTTCGACATAAGTGAGCAAGTAGTGGGCAATTGTGTTGTGCATCACTTGTTCTGTAAGTATATAATTATTATTACTATTATTTCTCTTTTCCTTTTCTTTCTTAGTAAATAGCTTTTATCTCAGCATATGCGCTCCATTTTTTATTCCCCCCCAATTCCCTCCCCTAGCATGCTGGAAGGGGGGAGTGGGTGCAGGTTGCATAGTGCTGAGCTACCTGCCAGGTTAAACTTCAGTAGGACAGTAATTATCACTAGAGTAAGAAGAAGATGTGTAAAATTAAACTAAAACTGCACACAAAACATAGACTAAAAAGAGACTGAAGTGGTCCTCAAGCCCTATACCACCCAGCTACGCAACGGGTACTGAGAACAGACTCTCACAAAGCACCTTCTTGAATCGTTCATCTTTTTTTAAAATAAAACAAACAAACAACAACAACAGCAACAAAAACAGCCAGTACTTTCATTGTTAATTTTCTCTTCATTCTACTAATTATGCATAGCATGCATTTCAACACATATTCAGCACAACTGTTTGGCTTTTCTCTTATCTGCTTTCATTTGTTTCAGGTAGCTTTGTCTTGAATTTATCATTATTTCTTGATATCATCAGTAGTCATGCAGTGAAAAAAAGTGACACTAATAATGTAAGGTTGACTTGCATCATCAAAATATCCTGAAATCTTTAAGTGATTATGAGATGCTTGACTTTTGCTGATTTTTTTTTTTAAAGAATCCAACCCATCCAGAATGCTTTACAAAAACACTCCTCCTTTCATGCCTCCTTTTCCTCTCCACTCCCAACTGTATGTCAATCCAGTCTATCCAAAAGTTTGCTCTTGAACAACTACAAATTATTTATTTGTGCAGCCATTATCATATACACTTAGCTTCTATAGTTCATCTGTTGAAAGAGAAAAATAGCAGAACAGCTCTAATAATAAAAAAGCCGCCGTAATATTAATACTGCTGAAGGATGCTTCAAGAATTGATAAAATTACATTAGAAAATAGGCATATAGATACCAACCACAATACATAGATTACCTAACAGCAAATTCCCCACAAACCTTCAGCAAACTCAAGAATGCCTTTCTTTCCACTGAAGGCATCAGAGCAGTGGCTAGCATTTTCACACATCTCAGTTATCCGCTCTGCAGAAAAATGCTACTAGTAGGAGACATAATGAGACCAATATTCACGATAGGGTAGCTACTAGTAGTTACTAGCAAACATGTTTTCAATAACATGACAGAGCAAGGTACTAGCAAAGTCATGTTACTGACAACCCGTATTCGGGTATCTGCACATACAGAGAGGCACACTGTGAGAAACAGATATCCAGAGCTAGGGAAGTGACCAAAGATAAGTGGGCCATTCAGGTGCATGTTTATGTCAAGCAACAGTTTTTAGTTTTATACAGAACCCTACCTACTAAGAACATGTGTTGAAATAATATATTTCATGCAAAATTTCAACTCAGCTCCTACACTCAAGTTCCCAACAGTAATCAAGAGCTGCAACTAAGAGACTGAATACTAATTTGAAAAGCCAAGGGATCACTCAAAGTCAGCTGTCTTTGGATTATAACCAAGTGTTCAGTGACACTGACCAGAACCCAGTAATAACTGCACACCAAGAAGAGCTAAAGTGAGTCTTTACTGCATGTGCAAAGCAGGTGGGCAAGGGCTTTTCTTAGCAATGTAGGATGCCAGGCTTACATACAATCTACTGTTTCACAACAAGCCAAGTTCTCACACACACACAAAAGCAAGCAATAAAGGTACTTTGGGAAGCAATTTGTTATATAACTGAGTAATTCAATTCAGTTTTACACTTCATGCCTAAAGGTTGGTCTACAATCACATTAAACAAACAAAATACCTCTGCACTATTCTTCACTTCAAAAAATTTCTTCAGCTCCAAGAAACTGCCACCTCAGTAATACACCCCATAATGAAATATTCCCCTTGTAATTCATTTGTCAATAGCATAAAGTAAGTTAAAAAAAAAAAAGTCATTATAAAAGTTATATAGTAGTGTATTGCACTGCCTGAAAGAAATCTTACTGAAAGAAAAGAGACCACCCTCCACCTCCAGACTCCACCTTTGGGGGTCAAAAGGTCCAGCACTAACATCTTACAGGTTTGGGCAAGCTCCAAAAAGCTAGTTCAAGTTACTGGGTGCTAGACTACTTCCTCCCCAGCAACTGCTGATTAACACCCTATTTTACCACCATGAAAAGCAGAACAGTGGTGACGGCAGCAGGGAAAAACATTAAGTGCTAACATTTAATATTTCTTGTTTACTGCAATATTTCCACAGGACATAATCCAATTTCTTGACATTACTCTAGGACTATACTCTAATCATTTCAATGAATGCCCTGATAGCTAGGAAGAAAAGTAACAGTAAAAAAGAAAAAACATTCAGAAAGTCACTTAAAACCTAAGCTGAATTTCCTTTTCTCCCGCTTCCACATCTAAAGCAGCCCAAACTAGTTTTTATTTTGACAGCAGAAAACATAACAGGATGTTTAAAACATTTTCATTTCTCTTTTTTTCAAAAACAACAAGCCACCACCTCCACAGGCTTTCTCTTAGGTAGCCACACTCCAAGCCACCACAGACGTTCTGACATATTCATAGTGTCAGAACTACCAGGATTCTTCAAAGTAATTTGTATGGTTGTGTGACAGTATAGGTAAATTGTCTGCATGTGGTTAGCTTTACAGCTTTAAATAAAAGGTAACGTGACTGAGCTGCAACATTTCTGGACAACAAATTGCAACTGCCAGCAGTTTCAGTTTTCTTCACCTTGTGTGAAAAGAATTAGGATATTTCATAGACTGTACAATACAGTTTCTCAGTTTTTGACCTAAACGTCTTTGGTCTAGATACTCAGAAATTCCATGAAGAAGTCTTGAACACAGGATAACTGATGCTTTATGAGAATGAGAGCCTCATTTCCTCAAAGCACAAACCATGCTGAAAAAACATTTCCTATATTAGCAAAACATTTTTAGGTAGTCAGACAACTGTATCTTAATTCTAAGGTGAAATTTTAAAAGAGCAGTGATGTGCATACTGGCAAACAAAACTATGTACATATTAGAATTTATATACAGTGCATGACTTCATTGCTTATTTGAGTTGCTACTTAGTTCATTTATGGCTGTAAGAATTTGCTTGAACATTGTAACAACAGCTCCTTCTAACCTTAAAAAAAAAAATCACTGTAAGTTATTTTGTCTTTCAAAATTGTGTCATAAAAGTGAAAGAGAGCTTTCAGAAACGTGCCTGTACCTGGACTGAGCTATCATTAATCAGATTACCCAAGCAAATGGCACCAACTAAACATTCTTTAGAACACGTGTATTCCTCACACACAATCCCAATTTGTTCACTTAAATATAAGGAAGCATATCAGCTTTACTAGTACAAGGATCCCCAGCCTGTTGAACTGAGATTGAATGGCAGCCACCTGTCCTCGGGGATCAAATAAGACTCATCACCACACAAAAACAACCTCAGGCTTTACAAAACAGAACACCGGGCTTCACAAACCACTTTGTATGTCAGTTTTGGAACTTCTTTCACAGAACACGAAGATGTGCTGCAATGGCTGTGAGAAGTCTGTTTAGGATTTCATTCAATTCACATCTGAAGTTTTTAGTAAGAAAAAAAAATGAGAGCGAGATGAAATGAGTGCTCCACCCATCCATCCAAACTTAAGATCAGAAGGAGTGGACTTACAGTTTAATTCATATCAGCTTCAGAGAGACGAGTCCCGGGACTTCACGTTCTCTCGGCCTACAACAGCAAGATTTCGGTAGAAGCACACGGTTAGACGCGGTCAGCGGCAGCCAAACCCCTCACTCATCGGGCTGCCACACGGCCGCACCTCCGGGGACGCACTATTAGTCTGCAGCCGCCGCAAGGCCGCCCCCACGCAGCACGGCGCTGGGGACACTCCGCGCCCGCCGCTCGCTCGCCCGCCCCGCCCCCAGCAGCTCGGGCCCGAGCGCCGCAGCCCGCACTGCCGTCCGCCGCAGCACCTGCCCGAGAGCACAACAGAAAGCGTCGCGCTTCGCCCTGCCCGCAGCCCGCCGGCCGAGCATCGCTCCCGGCCCCGCNCCGGGCAGTAGCGAAGGCGGCTGCCGCTGCCCGTCAGCCCTGTCGGTGCGCCGCGCGCTCCTCCTCCGCTTTCAAACCGCCGCCACCGCCGGCAGGAAGCGTGCCCGGCCCCGCAGCGACCCCTGCCGGCCCTTGCCGCTCTTCGGGGCGCGGCGGAGG
>VXAB01004899.1:0-18153 GCA_013399175.1 Odontophorus gujanensis
GCCCAGCCCAGCCCAGCCCGGCCGTGTCCCGCGGTGGAAAGTTGCGGTCGTCCCGACGTAGGGAGCCACCAACCCCCGGCCCGGGCGGGGTCAGCCTCCCGGCACCTCCCGGACCGCTCTCCCGGCGCTTATCCTCCGAGGAGGTTGGTGGATGAGCGCTTTGGTCGGACAGCCCCTCCTTCCCCCCCGAGCTCGGCTAAGATGCTTCGTTTCGCAGCTTTTCAAGCCGACTTCGGGGGTTTGTTTGTGGGAGAAAAACGCAGAAGGGAAGCGGAGGCAAAGGAGCGCGTTTCTCACTGCGGGGGTCAGCCCGGCTCTTCTGACCTTAGGAGAGATTTGGCGGTGAGAATCTGTCCCCGCGACTCGGTCTGGGCAGAGGTGGGCGCCGCGCGGCTCCGCATCGGGATCCCCACGGTCCCTCTGCGCGGAGCGCAGAATCGGGATCCGGGCAGCCCCGTCCCCAGGTACGCACACCGTGCAAACCGCGCCTCGGGCAGTGCCGGCAAACCTCTCGTGCAAGCACGAGGCCGAGGCAGGCGGCCGCAGGGAGAGGCTCTCTGAGCACAGTCGCTTTGGAGTGCAGTGGGATTTCTCCCAGCGCCCGCGGTGCCCTCCAGCCCCGGCTCCACACCGCACCACTGTCCCCTCTTCCTTCTGTGTGCGCCCTAAGAACCCCACGCACAGCTCTGCTGATCCGGACAGCTCACAGACTGAAACCCAGTGTATGGGGAGCCAGAGTACAGAAAAGTTCATGGATGTACTGCCATAGACTCATAGAATGGGTTGGGTTGGATCGGACGCTGGAGACCATTGAGCTCCAACCCCTGCCGTGGGCTGGCTGACCCACACCAGCTCAGTTGGCCAGGGCCCCATCCCACCTGGCCTTGAGCACTTCCAGGGATGGGGCACCTGCAGCTCTGGGCAGCACTGCCTTCTTAATGGGCTTGAACCTGAAGAAATACCAAACAACAAATGACAGTTTGGGGTCCTCTCTGCTACCAGCTGCAGCTGAGAAGGGCCATGGGGGGGTGGGCAGCAAAGCCAGCTGTCCCTGGGTCTGACTGAGCATGAGAACAGGCTGTGCTGAGCCCCGATGCTCTCATTGCTTCTGTCATACTTCCACACATCTCCTTTTAATGCAAATTGCTCTCCAGGATTGTCAAAGGGTTCATTCAGCACGAACAGGATGCGTACAAAAATTTAATTAAATTTTTAAAAAGAAAAATTGGAAAGGATTGTAGAGGACGATAAGGCAGCAGCTTACTCTTCTCTTCTTCCCTCCTCCTTTTTTCCTTCCGTCACAATAATAAAACCATAAGATCCAGTTGAGAAAAAAAGCGTCCGCGTGATTCACTGGGACTGAATCACAGCGCGGTGGAGCAGCACTTGCTGCCTTCCTCTGCAGCAGCAGCTCCAGCACTGCTCCACATCACCACTGCACTGCTGGGCACGGGGGTGAGAAGGGGAGATCAAGCCCACTGGACAGGGCTGCTTTGGGAGCACACAGCACGTTGGCTTTGAACATAGCACGGTCCCCTGTGCCCCCAGTGTGGTGGGTGGACTTCATTAAAAAGAGATCCCAAATAAATGAGGTTTCTGAGGGTTACACCTGCTGTCAGAGCACGCGGTTCTCCCCCAGGGCTGAGGAGGGACTTCTTCCTCTCTCTCCCATTTCAAAAATGGGCTCTGGTGGGGGTTCACCTCGGTGTGGGCACTGTGCCGGTCCCAACAGCCAGCAGTGCCCAGCCCTGGGCTGAAAGGTCCTGGTAGGGTAGCAGGACACTGGGGTGGGTCTGTCCCAGCACATCTTGGAAGAGAGAACACCATGAGGAGGTGAGGCACTGGGAGCATTCTGCTCTCCATCTGACTGAAAGCACCTGCTGATGTGGTGCTCTCCTTCCTTAGAGATGTGTCTCGCTGCTGTCACCACCTCCTTTCATTACATTACTCATTACCAGAGCAGGGAGCTGTCTACATGCTGCTCCATCTCCATGCAGCCACAATCCTGGACTCACAGTCTCAGTGCTCAACCTGAAATAAGACAGGAAACAGCTGAACCTGAAGGATCCACAAGGATGGGCCACACAAAGGTGGGAGCCAACCTGAAGCCTGTAAGTACACAAAGCCCAGAGGCTGTGGAGTGAGATCATGCTGCTTGCTGAGCACTTTGATTTATCCACTGTACCTTATCCACAAGTCTGCATAGACATATAAATCTAAAATCCAGTGTAAGGCAGGTCTGACCTGTAGCTTTAGAGATGTGTAAGATCAATGATCTGGTTCCAGTCGTGCGAGGCAGAATACTAAACAGAGCTGATAACAGGAGACAAGTCTGTCTGTCTTCTTCTACAAGAGACCATTTTTTTGAGACCTTCTCCCCTTTTACAGGAAGCAACTCAACAATCTGTCAGGAACGTGAGGATAAGGGAAGGTGAAGTGGCAGCTGACAAACCAGCCACTCTTGGTCGGAGCAGCTGTGGGCATCTGATGATGTTAAGATCCCTTCCAGCCCAAACCATTAAATGATTACGTGGTTCCACGATTCCATGAGCTGGGGGAAGGCTGCTGGGGGGCAGGAGACTTCTACCTCTTCTGCACATACGATACCCACCAGCCTCCCCAGATTTATTTTTCCTCCTTTATTACATTGTTTTGGACATGAAGTAAACCCATGACATTTTACCCCTCAGGGTAGGATGGGAAACAGGGTTCCACACAAGCCAGTGCACACATGGCAGGAGTGAAGGAGGTAACGGGATGTGCTCAACCTGCCAAAGTTCATAAATGAATCACTTTGTGCAAACCAAGTGGTTCAGCACAGCACATCCGAGCCAACCAACCAGAGGTGCAGGTGCTCTGTGGGGCAGTGCTCAGCTCCCTCCTCTTAGAGCATTTCTTGCATGCCCCAACTTCTGCCTGCTCACACGAACTCAGAGCTGACAGCACCAGTGTCCACCAAGCACAGAACCAAAGCATGATGCATGATGGATGCAGCCACTGCTAACCCAAAACCCATTCAAACCAATTTGGTCCACACTGGGTTTGCATGGCCACTCTTCTCCAGACAGACATTGCCAATCCCATTTGCAGGTACAGTTATGTCACATCACTCAGAGGGACAAAGCTGCTTGCCCTGCCCAGCCATGAGCCCCCAGCTCGGTTTGCTGGTGAAGCCCAGGACTGTTCTGCTGCAGATGGCTGCACCACGACAGGGATGAAGGCCGCTGTTTGTTTCCATGGCAGCAGTTAGACGACTCTGCTTGTTAGCAATTCTACTATTAAAATGCAAACAAAATTACACCAGGTGGGTGACTTTTTCCTTCCCACTCTTTGGCCTTTGGGAGTCCTCACCCCCTGGTCCATGCTGGAATCCTCAGGCTGTCACTGTGCCTATTCCCACCCAGTTTTCCTGGTTTAGCTCATGGGTGGAGTGGTGCTGGGAGGCTGAGCGGCCTTTGGAACCCCTCAGGTCAGCTCTGGCCCCACTGCTGATACCCACACTCAGCAGTGGGAGGTTCCCAGTACTGCCCCACTGGCACTGGGGTCCCAGGTTTCCCACCTGGGAAAGGAAGCCCAAGCCCTTCCTGGGTTGGAGAAACCATTAGCTAAGTCCTCTCCTTGCTTAGTGTGATAAGGTTCTTCCTGACTGTTCACCCCCATCAAAAACCCTAACATTAGAAAGAAAAATGGGACGGTCCTTCATGCAGAGCTGTCCAAAGAGAGGAGCTGAGGGGAGCCTGCAGGTGGTGTGCCAGCCCGTGCTGGCAGTCACACACTTGGGCAGTGGTGGTGACAGCCAAGGGCCACCCAAGTGCAGCAGGGCACTCGAGGAAATTCACCGTGCATCCTCCGCAGCACAGCAGACGTGTGAAGCACACAGCAAAGCAGTTGGGCACCGGGGTGAAAGTGCTCAGCAAGAGGAAACCAGGTTGTACCAGCAGCAGCTGCTGGGCATCCTCTCCGAAGCCACTTTGCGTGAATTCTAGAAGAAAAAAAGAGGGAAAAACAAAGGAAGGAGAAAGAGGAACAGAAAGTACTGAGTGCCTGTGCTCCAGCCACAGCTCTGCAAAGCACCGCAGCAGCACGGAGCCCACGCGGGGCCGTTCAGGGGGCAGTACACGCGGGGTCGGGGCGGGACGCGCTGCTCGGGGCGCTCCCACCCGCGGCGCCGCGGCTGTGCCGATAGCGCCCCCTAGCGGAGCGGCGGAGCTCTGCCGGCGGTCCGAGGAGCGCTGCCGGTCCCGTTTACTTCTCCGTAGCCTCAGCCAGGGGCGAAAAGCCGACCGACTCAGCGGTGTCATCTCCCAGTTTGTAGCAGCTGCTAATTCGTCCGGGCAAATGGTTGTTGAGAGCTCAGGAGGGCACCCAGCGTGGGGTGTGTAGCGATAGATCATAGAATATTTGAGTTGGAAGGGACCACTAAAGGCCGCCTTGTCCAACCCCCTGCAGCGAACAGGGACACGCACAGCTCTGCCAGTGCTCAGAGCCCCATCCCATCTGTGTATGTCTGCAGAGACACGGCACCCAACGCCCCTCTAGCAGAGGTAATGCAGAAGATGCGATCATGTCTGCATGCAGCTGCCCGTGGGATGCAGGAGGCTGCCCGGAGCTGGAGCTCGGGACACCTAATTTAGATCTAACCTGAAGGAGAGCTGTCCCCTGCACCCCTGCATGGCCAGAGCTCGCTGTTCTGCCTCACCCCGTGGCCTTGCTGCATTCTTACCTGGGCTTCTCAGAAGAAAGGCTTTGCTCTGACACAGTCACACCAGCTTCTGAATTATTCCACTGAGAGGGGTGCCCACCACCCCCTGCTTAAACCCTGCTTTAAAACATTCAAAATCGTGGAAAAGCCACAGCAGGAGCCCCTTCTCAACACCAGACACAGATCCCTTCCTTCTTCTGCCATTTGAGCCACGGATTGGACCCGCAGCTGGCTTAGGGGAGTACCAACCCCCACCCAGGGCCTCCCCTGGCACCAGCTGCCTCCAGTGAGGTTTAAATTTTTATTTGTTCTTTTCATTTTTTTTTTTTCTTTTTAGGAGACCCAATGCCACCACTTGGACCTCGCTGATTTTCCTTCCCAGCCAAGGTTTGTATGCCTGGGAAGGTCTGCATGGATAAACGCTATGCCTGGGCAGGGAGCACGCTGTTTTGTCGCAGAAGCAACTCCTAGGGTTAGACAAGAGCGTGTTTCCAGGAACAGAGACAAAAGCAGCAATCCCATATGCTTTCTAGAAGATGAAGCAAACACCAATCAGCCACAACAACCTTTATTCCCCAAACTTCCCCTGAGGGAGCATTTCGAAGCATCAAAAGGATTCAAACCTGTCTGGTTGCTGCTGCGGTGTAATTAACAGCTGCACAGTCAGCTCCAACCGCAGCTGACAAAGCCCGAGCAGTAATCCTCTATTTATCACACATTCTTGGAGTATTTATAGCTCTCAGCAAGGCAGGGGGCAGAGACTGAAGGAGAACAGGTGAGCTGCTTGCTGGGGAAGATACAGTTTGCTTTCATCGTGTGGCATTTCTGTGGTGCCTGGCAGTGCTGTAGGAAGGGGCAGGAGGTGCTCGGGCGGAGCGGTCCCACCGGGTGGGTGCCCCCACTGCATGACCCCAGTGGTGAGGGGCCCAGGTGCAGCCCGATTTCCTGCACCACTGATTATGGGCTACCCTTGGACTGTACAGTTTGTGTCCTATCTCCTCGGTATCACTTGCAACTCGGGGCCTCTTCGTGGGAACTGATAGGAAAGTGGTGATTATCCCCGTGATAGTGTTGCTTTGGTACTTTCACAGCTCCTCTGTGCCTGCACACCGCGTTTCCTATCGCAGCAGGCACTGGGAATCCCCACTCCCAAGGAATCTTGCCTGAGCTATCTCGCAGCAGGCGGTTCCCAGAAGTTATCAGCACCCATTTTACTTCCTCCTGTGGCTTTATTCAACCTGCTGAGATCATAAACGCATATAAAGCCTAAATAAAACAATTAAGTTTCCCTCATAAATGGCCTTCCAAGGAAAATGATGGCTCTGCTGCTCCAAAGGGGAAGCAAAGTCAAAGTCACAAGGCTTCTCTCTGCAGACTCTCTGACTCTTCTGCTCTTACCCCCTCTCCATGACTGATGCAATCTCTCTGGGTATTGCCTCATGCCTTGGCAGCCTGCAAGGACCCTGCGGAGCTGCCCCAGCTCTGAGAGCTGCACCCCACTCACACCCACGCCCCATGCTGAGCAGTCAGCCCTACGAGGTCTGGGTTCCTCTGACATTTCCAGCCTGGTTCCAGCAGGAAGCTGGGCATACCTTTCTCCTAACCTATCTGAAGGAGTCTTTTTGACCATAGGAATGTATTTTCCTGAGCAGAGCCAGCAGGTTTCCTTTTCCGTGCACTTTATTTACAAGTCTCCATCACTGGGCCTCCAAGTAGCTGTCAGAGCTGGAGTTTCCTAGACAAGGCCAGGGGAATAGTCTCGTATTAAACATGCACCATGTACGGTGGATTTGCAGACGAAGCATGAGCTGACAGCTGAACAAATTCCCTGCAGTTTTCTGAAACTTGTTTGTTTTTAAAGGAAGTGTTTTGCTGTTGCTGGCTTTGGGGAGGCCTTTCAGTACCTAAAGGGAGGCTGTAGGAAAGGAGGGGACAGACTCCTTAGCAAAGTCTGCTGTGACAGAACAAGGGGAAATGGTTTCAAACTTAAAGAGAGGAGATGTAGACTGAAGAGGCATTGGCAGAGGTTTCCCAGAGAGGGAATAGGTATCCCATCCCTGCGGACACCCACGGTCAGGCTGGAGGGGCTCTGAGCACAGATGGAGCTGTGGGTGTCCCTGTTTATCGCAGAGAGTTGGACCAGGTGACCTTTAAGGGTCTCTTCCAACTCAAATGATCCTATCCTATTCTGTCCTGTTTTGTCCTGTCCTCTATAGCGTTTGTTTTGTGCCCATTGAGGGACTGTTATGCTCTCTGCCATGGGGTGTCTGAAAGATAACTGAGCCTCTGCAATCTGCTCCCTGCACTGACTCAGAGTGGGCATAGGGGAGGGAAGGACGATGCAAACTAAAGACGGCTCAAAGGAATGTGGAGCGGTGCGTGAAGCAGTGGGGGATGTGCTCATTCTTGGTCCTGGTTTGGTCGGGGAGCATGCAAGCCTTGTGAAGTGGATTTCTCTACAGCACAATTTTTGACAGAGCACCTCTGGAGAGGATTCTTGCACCCTCATTCTCCTCTTTTATTCTGTCTGGAGCTGCACGCAGAAGGAAACTCCCCGTAACAAGCTCCCTTAGCATTTGGGAATGTTCCTAAGCATGCTTTGTCAGAGCAGCGTTCCCTCGGTGCTGGGCTGGAGTTATTGTTCCGGAGGGTGTTGGCTTCTTTTAACCACTGAGAACAGCGGAAGTTCAGCACTGCTCCAAATCCAGCTATCCTTTTAAGACCTCAAACTCCCCTTCCTTTCCTTTTCCTCTGCACCGAGACCGCTCACAGACGGCGGCGACAGACGGCAGCCAACGCACCCCGCTCCGCGCTGCGTGGCCAGCGTGGCTCACGCGTGCCCCCCAGCGCCCACGCGAGCCCGGAGCCAGAGCAGCGATGGGGGCAGCCCCGGGGGACACCGTGAGCAGCGGTCACTCGGGACACCGGGGCTCCGCATCGCTGTGCGCGGCCTCTCGCTGTCACAGCCCTTCCTGCTGAGCGGATCCGCCCAGGCTCTTTGCCGACGCTCATTACCTTGAAGTGCCGCTCGGATTATCGGCACTCTGCCTTGAAATCCGTACTTCCCCGGTCCTTTCACTCCGTGCCTGCTGCTAAGAGTTCGTTCAAGTCTTTTTCAACGCTCCCCTCACACACACACACACAAAAAAAAAAAAGAACTAAAATTGCAGTGAAGCCCATCCTCATCAGACATCCTTCCTCACGCGCAGCTCTACAAAGACGCTTGGTCGCTCAGGTCCTCGTGGTCCAGGGCAGCATCCCTTCTCTCCTTGCTCTCCAGCAGCTCGCGGTACCACTGCTGGGCAAACTGCACGGCGTGGTGCACGCTGTGGAAAGCCAGCTGGCCGCCGTGTGTCCCAGCAGCCCAGCCACCATCCCGCAGCCGGCGGCGGAGCAGGGGGTTGCAGTTGGCCAGGAGCACCTGCACGCCGAGCTCCTTGTAGTCACGGTGCGTCTCCTTCAGCACGGAGAGACCCGCGGTGTCCATGAACTGCATAGCCCCGCAGTCGATGATTAACGTGTGCATGTCCAGGGAGGGCAGGCAGACGTCTGTGGGAGATTTCTCTACTGTTTTCTTTTCAGGCTTCAGACAACCAAACACAGCGTTAAAAATGCTCTTCCTGCTGCCTGTGTCTGCTTTTGGCTGGGTTTGCACCCTTTGACGCCTGGCAGCCAGCAGGACAGGATTCACCCCAGTTTTCTGGTAGAGAACAGTCTTGAAATAGTCTTTGTTGGCATAGTAAAGGGACGACTCAAAACGGAAGATCTTGATGTTGGCAATACTGCTGAGCTGCTTGTAAGCAGACTGGTCCTCATAGATCTCCGTGTTGCTGACCTTGCCCAGGAGCACAGCCCTGGGCCTCTGTGTGCGGAAGATGACGCAGAGCAGAGCGAAGCAGACGCCCACGAGGAGCCCGATCTCTGTGGTGATTAGGGTGGAGGCCAGCATGGTTGTCCACCACACCACCGTGTCCAGCTTGCTGAGCTGCCACATGCGTGGGGTTTCACAGAATGTCCTCAGTCCCCCCCGCAGGTTGACAATGGTGACCACCCCCAGGATGGCGGTTTGCAGAGAGTAGAAGAGTGGAGCGATCCACAGCAACACGAGGAGCAGCACCAGGGAGGTGACCAGGCTAGAGAGCTGCGTTTGGGTCCCCGTGGACTCCTTCAGCAGAGTCTTGGTCAAGGCTGCAGAGCTAGCAAAGCAGTAGAAGAAAGATGGGACCAGGTTGCACATGCCAATGGCGATCATCTCTTGGTTGGCACGCACAGCATAGCCGTGCTTTTTGCCAAAGATTTCTGCCAGGGAGACGGTCATAGCAAAGCCAATAATAGCAATGGGCAGAGCATCGATTGCCAGGCTGGAAAATAGTTTTGTGTCTGGTAGGGTGGGCTTCCTGAAACCAGTGGGGATGGCCCCACAAACCGAAGACTTGTAGCGCTCTTCAAAGTTAAAGTAGTAAGATACTACTGTGGCTATGATGACCACGAGCAGCTCTACGGGGAATGGGGCCTTCATCTTGTCCTTGTACCGATCATTGATCATTTTGACAGGTATTATGATGGCCAAAGCAACCACGCTGGTGACTAGGTCACAAATATTGGTGTTCTGGATGTACCTGAAAAGGTCTACCCATGTCAGGATGAAGGAGCCCACCCCCTCGTGGCGGGGAATACTCAGCCCAAGGAGGTACTTCATCTGGGAGGTGATGATGGTGAGGCTGGAGCCGGCCACAAAGCCGCTGAGGAGAGGTTCTGACAGGTAGACAGACACAAAGCCCAGCTGTAAAACCCCCAGCAGGATCTGAAAAGCAAGACAGACGTATCATTAGCATCCATAAGAAGGGCTCAAAGAGGTGGCTGGCAATTTATGTCAGTTTGCCTCTACTTTCGCACATCTAGCTATCCTGCCTGCTGAGCATTCAGTGTGAGACTCAGGTTTTTGTCTTCAGTAGTTAATGTGGAGTACTGAAAACTAAAGACTTCTACCCAGAAGACTTGTACGTGGCCAGAGATGCCATACAAAAAAGACTACAAGATCCCCTTGCTGTGTCCTTTCCAGCAATAAGGATGCACTGTTAACACAAAGACCAGAGAGCAGCCAGATCAAAGCAGCTATTAGCATCACTCAATGTCATAAAAATATTGTGACGTAGTGATTTTAGCTGTTCCAGTGAAAGGACCTGAAGTTGTCTATTAACAGCCAGGCTCAAACCATGGTGACACAGCATGGCCTTCAATGGATGCCCTGCTGATAGCAGGGTCTGTGAGGGCTGTTCCTTTTTGCTTCTGACCTGCAGAGCAGTCAGTTCAGGTCCAGAACCAAGATGATAGGAAGGTGGCTTGCAGTTCCCTTTATTTCCCTGTGTTTGATCCTAAGCTTGTTTCATTCAAGGACCCATCACATAAGGGAAGCAAAACCTTAAATTCAGCTGTGTTTGGGGTTTTCAAATCACTGCAGCTGGCTAAAGGTGTCAGGGTCCAGTTGCGTTTAAGAAAGATATCTCATGATTTTTAAGCCTGAAGTGAGACTGGAGCTTAGAGTTGTTAAGCACAGAGAAGTTAGTAGCAGGGAAAGGACAGAGTAGAAACTGCACAGTAGTGAACATTTGTACCTGGTAAAGACCAACCAGAAAGCTCAAGGAAAGGGCCACAGTGATGGCGTAGCAGCTCCTGTCACAGGTGCCGGTCCCGTTACTGGGGGAGGTGGCATTGCCCAGGAGCAGAGAGCCAGTGTTGTCATCATACCCTGCTAGCTGGAGGTGCCGATTCACAGACTGCCCGATCATCAGGCAGAGGACACCAAAGGATCCCACAAAGTTGTGGCGTGAAGTGGCCATAGCGACGTAGATGATACTGCAGAAGAAGTTTGTGTAGATTCCATAGATGGGATCCTGGTTAGCTAACAGGGAGTAGGAGATGGACTGAGGGATGGCAACTATCCCCACCAGGAGCCCAGATATGACATCCCCAAGCAACTGTGCCTTTATGTTGTAATGGGGAAGCCAGTCCAGCACTGGGAACAGCTGGCAGAAGAAGGTGATGATGGTTTGATGATTGCATTTGCAGACCTCTCTGGCTTTTTTCTGGATGAAATCCTTGGTCCTGAAGTCTGTGGGCTCATTCTCCTCCAATTTGATGTGCATAAAGCTGACAGGAGGCTCTCCTGGTGTTTGGGAGCTCTGTACATCTTCGCTCTGTCCTGATGTCTGGCTTGATGTGTCCTCCATTGCACTAGGAAAGCTAAGCAGGAGAGCAGGTATGACAAGAAGAGTTGCATTCATGTACATAATGTGCTTTGCTTGTCTCCAGGGCTCATGCAGATTGTACAAATTAACAAACAAAAGAAAATTACCTCAGACAAACCAAACAGAAAAGCACCTTCTCGTGGTGCCATTTGTTATCAGTTACAGACCCAATCAAGTGCAAACCTGAGGCCACGGTTTGCATTGCATTCATACTGACACAGATGTCCCTATCAGAGAGAGCTACTGAGCCTGTTGTGGTCTTTACCAGTGGGACAGCACAGGGCTTAAGATCAGATGACCCTGCCCTTCTTGATGACACTTCTATTTAAAATCTAGTTTGAAAATCATGAAATATTCTAAGTGAAGTTTTAGGAATGCAACACACGGGTAGGGAAAGCTATTTGCAAGATAATTTTTCCTTTAACATTTTGACATTTTAAATTACATTGTTGGCTTGCATCAGATGAGCCCATCACAGGGACTGGTATCTGCAAAATGAAAGTATGCGACTTTCTCCATCCGATTAAGTATATACTTCCCAAAGCTATTCCAAGTGTCTCAGTCAAAATGCAGTCGCAGCAAAACGTACCTTTTCATCAGAATTGAGCACAGACACACAGAGAAAAGTTCTCCTGAGGATAGTAGTCCTGGCTGCACTTTGGAAATGGAACTGGGCCAATGAGAAATCCCATTCTCCTGCCCTACAGGTTCGTTTCGGGACCCAAGTCTCTTACCTCTGGCTGCAGGAGCCACGGGATGCAGGGAGTTCTCCTAGGGTCCCTCAGAAGCCACGTGGAGCAGCTCACCTTGTGCCAGACCTGTCTTCTCACCTCACAATGAGCAGAGAAATCACAAGCCAAACAATTGCAAACCTGTTTCCTTTGCCTTGGTTCTGGATCATGCCACTCTTCTCTTGAGAAAACTGTTTTTTTCTGCCAAACCACTGGTCCTTTTATCTCACTTCAGCTGATGAAGACAGCGCAACCAGCCAAATAGAGCTATATTTTGAAAACAAACATCATTCTGAATGACTATTTTTGATGAAAACTTGTTCCGGTCATTAGGAATGATTGAAAGAGTTTGGAGAAGTGCTTCTGCCAGATAACAGTATTGCTGGTATCTGGAGATGTGTTGGCTAAACAAGGGGAGCAATACACAGAAATCTTCCTACATGTGCTATGACACTGCCCCTCCCTGGGGCCCAAGTCCCACTGGGCTTCTGTGCTCTTCATCTATTCTTGACATGATTTTGTTCAAAAAAAATAAAAAAATAAAAAAAATCAAACAAACAAAAACAAACCCTCCACTGAAACAAACACAATTTTTCTTTTCTGGTAGCTTTTCTACCAGCGTGCACCAACCAGACACCATCACACTCTCACCTGAAGCCACGTGCCAGGTGCTTCCACCTCTGCTGAACTGTGCTCACTCTGTGCACACACTGTGCTACACAAGGGCTTTGTGCACAGAGGTATGCACTGAAAGCAAGGACGTGATGGCATGGGCTATTTCCAGGCAGATAAGAGAGACTTTGGTGTGTGTCATATTTCCTCACAATCACGGAGCATATTGTCCTGGAAGCTATGCTGAGGCACACGGAAGAGAGAGCGGTGATACGTGACAAGCAGAATGTCTTCACCAAGGGCAAGTCCTGCCTGACCAACCCTAGTGGCCTTCTATGATGGCATAACTGCATCAATGAAGAAGAGAAGAGCCACTATATCATCTGTCTGTTCTTCAGTAGGGCCTTTGACACCATCCTCCATAATATCCTCCTCTCCAAACTGGAATTATATGGATTTGATGGATGGGCTGTTCTGGAGATGAGGAACTGGTTGCAAGATCATACTCAGAGCAGTATTCAATGTCTGGGTGGAGATCAGTGACAAGTGATGTTCCACAGGGGTCAGGACTGGTACTGACACTCTTTCATGTCTTCATTGATGACACTGACAGAGGGACTGAGTGCACCCTCAGCAAGTTTGTGGATGACACCAAGCTGCACGATGCGGTCGACATGCCTGAAAGGTGAATACCATGCAGAGAGACCTAAACAGGATCAAGCAGTAGGCCCAGGTGAACCTCATGAGATTCTACAAATGCAAGTGCAAGGTCTTGCACCTGGGTTGTGGCAACTCCCATTATCAGTACAAGATGAGGGATGAAATAATTGAGCACAACCCTGTTGAAAAGGACTTTTAGGTGCTGGTGGATGGCAGCTGGACATGTTCATGAACAGCTTTGGCTCTTCAGCCTGGAGAAGAGAAGGCTTTGAGCAGACCTGAGAGCAGACTTTCAGTACCTAAAACTGGGCTGCAGGAAAGGAGGGACTATTGTGACAGAACAAGGGGAAATACTTTCAAACCAAAAGAGGGGAGATTCATTGGACCTATGAAAAAAAATTTTACAGCAGGAGTGGTAAAGCACTGACACAGGTTGTCCAGAGGTGGTGGATACCCTGTTCTTTGTGACCTTCAAGGTCAGGCTTGATGGAGCTCTGACCACCTCATCTAGCTGTGGATGTCCCTGTTTTTTGCAGAGGAGTTGGACTAGATGATCTTTAGTGGTCCCTTCTGACTCAAATGGTTCTATGACCTGTCCTGAGGGAATAGGATGGTAAGGTCAGCATCCTGAGTTATGCTCATCTCTTCAGTAGAAAACTGTACCTCAGTAATTAGAAGTAAATAAATAAGAAACATCAGCACTCTCTAGTAGTAGAAAAAGAATAAATAAATAAAACATGGGAGGGGTGACAACTGCTTGGTGTATTTATCTGTTTCTACTAATTCTTTTTTCTCTGCCATTCCTCCACAGCTCTTGCACTTTCGGATAATCTGTTGATAGCTCCTCTCTTCCTCCCTCTTCTTTCAGTTGTTGACTATTCCTTTCCTTAACCTTTTCATTCTTCTAATCCTTAAAAGATGATCCCTTCATATGCTTTATAATCCCTTCAAGTTACAGCTCATTTTGTATCTTGGCCTGTCTGAGTTTGTCTCTATTCACTTATTTTCCATTTTCTTGCTTAGTAAATGACCCAAATCCCCATCTTTTGTATGATTCCTTCATCTTGAAATCCAGTCACTGAGGAACTGGTGATTCAGTCATTTGAGAACTGGTCAGGTTCATCTCTAAAATTGGCTTACTCACTGGGATGAAACACATCTAAGCACAATCCATCCTTTGATTTCTCAGCTTATTTAGGACAAGGAGCTCTGATCTCGTCAGTCTTTTCAGCATTACTATCCACGATGAAAATGGGACAAAGCACATTCTCCAATTGTGACAGTATCCAGGCTGCCTGTAACCTCAACCCTGTCCTCACTGCATGGTGCTTTTTCTTCTTCATGTTCCACTTAGGTACTGCAGCTCCTTTATTCATTATGATTTCCTTTACCTCTTGCCACAGTTTTGTAAGTCTTGGTTTATCCACACTCCTTCACTTCTCACAGGCATAACTTTCAGAATGCAGTTCTTTTTTCCTTTCCTTCAGTCTCTGTTCTTTCCCCACCATCCTTTGTGATTTTTTAATTGTTTGAAGTCTTCACCGCATTTTTTCCTTTCTCACATGCAAATTCACAATCACTTTTGCATACTTGACTTTAAAAGATTCCATACTTTCTGTGCAATTACATTCCTGAGCTCCTTCTCCCACCAGGCTTCCCTGTGGGGTTCGGCTCTCTGTGATGGCCCCTCTGGAATGGAAGGCCTTCATGCAAGAGCAGTTTCTGCTCGGTCCTTCTTTCTGTGGGCACTGAGGAGAGGTCTTTTTATACTCTCTGTGCTGACAGAAAGTAAGAGCATACTTGTTACACTGAGCACTGTGTGTGTCTCTAAAATTACTTTTTCTGCATGAGGTGATGTAAAGGCAGAAACTGGAAACATTTCGCATTTACTCTAGAAAATGTGTAACAGACAAGCTTAACAAATAAATCCACAACAGTTCAGGTAACCTTCAGCTGGCAGAGGACGCAAAGTCTTCCAAATGTCACCACTATAGCTAAACATCTGAAATAGTTTGTTTTCAATTGCATATTCACGGGTTGATCTTTATTGCCACCATAAACGCACCTGTTAAACCCCACTGTGGGAAAGGTTGGGTTGGACAGATGCAATGAACAGTTAGCTTGAACAGTGCAAATGTAGGCAGGATTTGGCCTGCCAGTAATATGGCATCCTCTGTTTTTATGACAAGCAAAAATGTTCCAAATTCAGAATTTTCAACTGTAGCATGGTATTTGAGCAATATAATCCATTGAATACCATTGCAAAAGCTAGAACCAGAATAGTGGAAACCCAAGCTCCAGGTACAACGGAGCTGCAACAGAGAGCTACAGTGGTTTGGTGGATGGCAAGCTAGACATGAGCCAGCAACGTGCCCTCACAGCCCAGAAAGCCAACCGTATTGTGGGCTGCATCAAAAGAAGCAAGGCCAGCAGAGTGAGGGAGGTGATCTGCCCCTCTGCTCTGTGCTGGCAAGGCCTCACCTGGAACACTGCATCCAGATGTGGAGTCCTCAGTACAGGAGAGATATGGACCTATTTGAGCACGTCCAGAAGAGGGCCACAAAAATAACCCAAGGGATGGAGCACATCCCCTGTGAGAACAGCCTGAGAGATGGAGCTGCTTGGCCTGGAAAAGAGAGGGAGACCAGACTTTCAGTATCTAAGGGGCTGTAAGAAAAAAAAGGGGACAGACTCTTTAGCAGGGTCTGTTATGACAGAATAAGGGGAAATGGCTTCAAACCAAAAGGGGGGAGATTTAGATGAAATAATGAAGTATTTTACAATAAGGGGGTGAGACACTGACACAGGTTGCCTAGAGAGGCAGTAGATGCCCCATTCTTGAAGACATCCAACGTCAGGCTGGACGAGGCTCTGAGCAACTTGTCTGAGCTGCAGATATCCCTGTTCATGGCAAGGTAGTTGGACTGGATGATCTTTAGTGGTCCCTTACAACTCAACCAATTCTGTAATTTCAGATGGTTTCTACCCTGAAATAGAAATATACCACAAAATAGGCTGGGCACATGCTTGTTACCCAGGCACCTTGTTATGGTTTACTAAAGGGAGTTCACTCCTCTGCTGCTGTGCCAATGCACTGTTTGTGTTTAGCAGGACTAGCTACATCTTAGGCAATTCAGTTGTTTTCTTTGAAACAGAGCTAACTTCACTACATAATGATTTATTTGTTTTTAGGCATGTGAATACATTTATGACTGTTTGGCTACTAGATGCTTCTTGGGTAGTGTCTTGTCTCCATAAACTGACCAGTCTGCCTTAGTACATGAGTGTACCCTAGAGCTCTGCAGGTCCTGAGATCACAAGCCACTTCAATAAAAAATAGCAAGTGAGCCAAGTGACAGTGCCTGGTATCCAAGAGAAGTGTTCTTCTTTCCCTTCACCATTAGGGCTTTACTGTCTTTCCAGATGGCTGCTGGTTCAGTTCCTCTTGAAAACGAAAGAGAAAGGAAAAACTAAGAAGGAGACAAGCCCAGAATTAGTCTGACTGCTGAGACACAGCGAAGTTTTCAACAGCACTCAAGGACAGGAATTATCAGAACTTGTCCCACAATTCTCTCAAATTCAGTTTTGAAAGAGAGAACACCAGAGAATTTTGAAGGAGTACACTAGGTCATCCCAGAAAATAAAACAGTTTTTGCAGCCTCCTGTTATTTTGCAGTTTATGATAATGTGCAGGGGTCACAGCAGAGCACACAAGGCAAAACCAAAAGTTCTTTTCAAACAAACACTGTGGGTCCAGAAGTGTCACTCACCCTTCGACTGCACGTAAATGCAGTCACTCCATTTTTAAGTTTGAGAGAGACCAAGGAGCCAACAAATAAATAACAATAGAAAGCATCCATTCAAACTACTGCTCCCTCTCAGCAATAATCCATGAAAATAGACACGCAAATAATGTGTGGTTTTTCAGTGCTTTTTGGAAGAGAGAACATCCTGTGGAAAGGGATTCTGTGGAGGAATAGCAAATCTAACTGGATGTGGAAGAGTTTGCATCTGTGGCCAAAGATACACCAGGCAGCAACTGCTCCAGTGATGGGGACACCACAGGCTCCTCTTATCCTTCACCTGCTTGGAAAACATGGCAAAACCTCAGCACTTCACAGTACGTCAGCTTGAGGATTTAGGGAGCATTCTCCATTTGTATAGGGAGGATAAAAGCAATTCCTTGCTAGCTTCTCAACAGTTTGTTGCTGTTTTCATGCTTTTTCCTGCATGACAAATGTCTAGTGCTAATGACTCTTTCCTAAACTATCCAGCTAATAATTGAGAATTCCATAATGGCTCTGTAAACCGATTAAATTGATTACAGATCAGTACTATGAAACAAGCCAGGGAGACATGACTACTCCATACTGAATGGGCACTGGGCCCAGGCTGCTTGGTGTCGCTCCAGGCCTGGCCTGTTTCTGAGGCCGCATTGGTGGGATGCCACCTGCCCTGCTGGCTGGCTCACAGCTGAAGAGAGCCCAAAGGAGAGCTGCAAAGATGGGGACGGCTCCATAAGGCAGGACTGATGAGGGGCAGCTGAGGTCCCTTGGGTTTGCTCAGATCAGAGCAGGCTGAGGGGAGTCCTGCTCATGGCAGCTGCAGCTCCACACATGCAGAGGAGGGCAGTGCTGAGCTCTGCTCACTGGGGACAGAGCCTGAGGGAATGGCATTGAAGTGGTGTCAGGGATGTCAGGTGGGGGTGAGGGAAAGGGTCAGCACCACAGGGGATGACCTGTTCAGAAACAAGGTTTGAGTGGTCCTAACATGGGGTTTGTCTGGAACAGGTAGAGAGACAGCTACAGCTGTCTGCAGGTAAGGTACAGCCTTAAGCAGCACCAGCAAAGGGTGCTGGTGATTGAAGCCCTGCACCTCAGCTCTGTGTCAGCAACCATCAGTTACCCTGCTAAAAACCTTATGCTTTTTCTGCTGGCATCACCTGAAGCTTAATGCTCCTACCATTCTTGGCACCAACACACACAGGAAAATAAAAAAAATATCACAGAATGTGCTCTGAGGTCTCCTAAGGTAAAAGATGTCCTCAGGTAAAAGCCAGATCAAGAAAACCCTTTGTACAACACAAGGGCATGTATGCCTATATAAAGTTCACAGTAACTGCCCAGAACTGCACTCAGCACTGGTCTATTTTTGCTCTGACTCTTACTGACCATGACCTGACCAAGTCGCACAACCAGTT
>VXAB01004901.1:0-36951 GCA_013399175.1 Odontophorus gujanensis
AAAAATAAAAAAATATATAAGACACCTAACATGTGCATGTATATACACTTCATATAGTTCTGATTTTAATGGTATTGTCCACAGTAAATTGCACGTAAGTTACATAAACCATTATCTCTGTGACTCAAAACTTCTATTTGTGTAAATAGTATTAGTTCTTATAACTATATAGAGCTATATAGTTCTGTATAACTATATAAATTAGGCTTAGACAGATGAAAATGTCATTGAACATGGATACTCTTCATACATGAAAACTGGGGGAAATATTTATGACTCTATTTACAGAAAAGCCGAAGTGTTTTAAATTACCATTTAACACAGAAGCTGCTGAGCAGTGTTAAGCATAAATATTAACAAACAGGTTTGTATCAAAAATAATGTATTTTGGTGTATCCTCAGTGACTGCCTAGGTGTGTATTTTCAGTCCTTATAGTCCTCTCAGTGACAGCTGAGCTAGTATGAATTACATTACATTGTCTGTGAAAGCTGTCACAAAGCAGCTAGCCTATAGAAAATTGAGATGAACTCTAAGGTCTAGAACACGGATATCCAACCCTTTGGCTTGCCTGGGCCACACTGAGTGAAGAGGATTTGTTTTGGGCTGCATATAAAATATATAATATAGCTAATTTATTTAAATAACAAAACTTCCTATTTTATATATATAGTTTTTATTAGAACATAAAAAATAGGGAAACAAAAACATAAAACTAATGGGATATTTGACCTTCTTTATGTGAAACTAATGAACGCATTAACATATTAGCTTATTTAACTATTTTATGAAGTAACATAAGCTCAAGCTTAATAATTAAATAAGAAATTTATATATCTGCTTGATAACAAAACTCGTGTATCTCCATGGATGCATACATGTAGGTAGACTGAAATATTTTTATTGGTAATCATTACATTTTGTTTGCCAAGTGGCACAAGCACAGGTAACATGTAATACACACAGGTTTTGATTCTCTTGTGTGTGTGAGGCAAGCCCTAGAGGTGGAGTTGGCTCTGCACTACATCCTCTCCTCCACCAAAGACTCATTAAAATATCCCTAAAAATCACATAATAATAGTGAAAGTTTATGATCTTGTGGGGCTGCATCTACAGCTGTCCAGGATCACATACATCCTGTAGACACGGGTTGGACATGTATTCTCTAGACCAAGAGATTTTGTTTACATAGGTTGGATGGTGCCGTTTGAGTTGTGTTCTGGATGAAAGTGAAATCCAAACTCTAAGAAAGCTATGAGTAAACAGCTGAGGTATGATCCTAGGAAGAATGATTGGAATATGAAACATAGAAACTGCTGCTTACTTGATTTTGATTCTGTATGGAAAACAGAATTAGTATCTGAGGACAACGGCCAAAATAAGGGTTAGCCCCAAAAAGAGGAATTCAAAGAGTGTGATATAATGAGTAACCAGTGTACTAGCAGAGAAAAAAATAGTTGGATTTAATGCAATTATCCCACTGTAGCAGTTTTCATATTTTCTATGTTCTAGGGTTTATGTATTAGGTTTACTGTAGTCTCTGTGGCAAGATCCCCTCTGCCCTGGCATGGGCTTATTTTTCTGAATAAGAGTTGTGAAAACAACACTACAGATGTAAATTAGATTAGAATTATAGACAGAAGTGAGATTGCTTAGGTGGGATCACTACAATTCAAGGATTCAGGAGGGAAAACACCAGCATGGAAAGATGCAAGACCCAAAAGGGCAAAGTCATGTGTGCAAGGAGCTGAGATGCAGACATCATAGCCAGGAGTCCCAGACAGAGCTGTTACTGCCATGAATGGAGTAGTCGGATGGTGGCAGCTCCCCTGTGTTGCAGGACCTCTGAGAGGAGAGTGAGTGCTGACTCTATTCCTTCCTTGCAGATGTCCCTCCAGGTAGCAGCAAGTTTTCAGATATCTCATTTATTAGGGGGGCGAGCACACAAATGCTTAACACTTGTTGATTCCTAAACATCTTGTATGTGTACTAGCTGTAAATAATTGTTTTAGTTTCATTTCTCATACCCTTGTAGAATCTCCCTGCATTTGCTGTAAGATGTCTGAACAAGGCAAACCAAGATAGAGACTGTAAGGAAGGAGTAGGGCCATTACTTCAGTGTTAATCTAGCATTTACGAAACCTCCTTCAATAGGGCAGCAGGGCTGACACACTGCAGGAGCACCTGCTCCAACCAGCACTTACAGACCCATGGTATCTCATGTGGCTCGAGATCTGTTGTAGGCCATACTGATTTAATACCATTTGCACAGACTAGCAGCACAAATGCCACAGTTTATCCCCTGGAGTGCAGAGTACAACTCTCCTATTATGCATAGCTGCTTAGATGCAAGTTGGAAAGCAATTCCTCAAGGAGCAGCAAGACAGCTTGTAGACTGCCATATGACTCTCTGTTGGAGTTACTGACAGGCAAAATCAGACACCAGTTAACTGAGGCACTGATCCAAAGCCCCTCTAGACACCTCGGTGACTCTCTCGAAAATAAGATGTAGGAGCTTTTCAAAAGATTACCCTTAATCTGTCACAGCATGCAAAACAACTTAATACATTTATCTTTTTTTCAGCTAGAGAACTCAAATCCTTCTGTGACAAATCAACTAGCAAGTCAAACTTCTACTTAGCAAATGTCTGTCCTAAAATTGTAAAAGATGAGTCCATTTGTCACTGAATTGTCCTGTACATACTAGGCCTCCTGTCAATTGGAACTTTATTATTTAATCAAACAACAGCAGTACTGAGAGACCGTTGCTCCATGTCTCTTTGAAATGTTGTTTTATATGGTATCACATTTGATCTAATCACTTCTCAGGCACCAGTTGAGTCTTTCTCAATCACCAGATCAGGCCAATATAGACAGGCTTGCTTGTTAACCTGAGCCAATGTACCATGGATTACTTTTATCTATTGAGCTCCCTCTCTTCTTAAGTTATGTTGAATGCTGGTCTTCTCAGCAAAACATACGAGCTGTCTTTTCCCCTTTTTGTAATGACTGTCAACTTGTACTTTAACCAACAACTCAGCTTTCTGTCTAGTTTGTAAAAATCCTTGAGATGCACTACAATAAAAATCTGTTTTGTCGTTCACTATGTCCCACTTCTCAGAAAGTATCAATATTTGCTTTTCAACCATACCATTTGGGTATTAAGGTATTTCCTTCATCATCCTCAAAAGCCGATTATTCTAATACAGCTCAGGAAAAGTCTAGTATTTGGCTTCTTTCAAGTCAGAAGTACATAGAGTTTTATTTTAAAAAATTCTTTTAGATCATTCAGCATTAGATATATTCAAACCAAAGTCACCTTAATACTAAAAATCAAATTGTCAGATATTAAATGCTCTGGCTAGTGAATATTAAAGAACAGTAGCTGCTTTTGAGTAAGTGCACCTTTCTCCATGGCCAGATATAATTTTGAAGTGCTTATTACCCATCTGAGCTTGGAATTCTTAAATATCTTGTTCTATTACATCCATTCTATTACATCTATACTTTCAGCAATTTTCTTGTAAAATTAGATTTGTGCTAGGTTTCTGTCCTTTAACATAGTGAACTGAAGAACTATTGTCTCTCATGACATATTTAACCTTCTACATGTATTAAAAATAGTCTAGCATCTTGTCTTGGAGAAGTTTATGTTTAGTAGAATATGGAGGAGTTTCATACAAAAAACAACAGAAAAAAAATCAATGTACTCTTTATGCTTTTAAAATAGCAGTAAATTTTCATTCTTCTTCCTCACATGCACAATTCTGAAGCTTTTCCATTGTAACTGCACTAATGGTACTACCACGATCAGTATTTTTACAGTATAATGAAACCTTGTTGAACCTCCAGTGGTCCTTTCCAACCTCAACCATTCTGATTCTATGATTTTCCCCTGGAAGAGGTCTGGTGCCAGGGACACTGCTGCTACCTTTCTTACAGCTGCAGCTTACAGCTTAGTTCAGTCTTTCCTGCTTTTTGGCAGTTGCTCCTTCTCCTTGTGTAAAGTTTCTGTGCTTCAGTGCAAGAAGAGAGGGAGGAGGGTACTGGGGAAAGGAGTGGCATAGCAGGACCACCCAGGTGCTTTTTAAGGTGAAGAGTGAGGGGGAGAAGAGTATTTGCCCCAGGACCCAAAACAGTTCTTGGTGTGGGCTCTAATAATACTGCTGGAACAAATCAGACCTGCAAAACATCAGTAAACATCGGTTTTCTTTTTCATTTTCTTTGTCTTTTTCCTTTTTCTTTCTTTCTTTATTTATTTTACTTTTCTACTTCGTTTCTCATTTTTTCTTACCTTCTCCCTTTTATATTTCTCCCTTTCTTTCCTTATTTTTCTTTATTTTCTTTTTTGCTTTTCTTTTTCTGTTTGGTGTCTCTCTCTCCCTCTTTTTCTTTTTTTTCATTTACTCTCTCACACCCAAAAACACATCATTTCTTCAGAGAACATCACTCCATAATTTAATGGCAAAGCATCAAGGACTTTTAACAGCATAAAAAACAGTGCTATTGCTCCCTAAAGATAAGTTGCTATTTTTAAAGCATAGTTACATGAAGAGGTCATAGCAAAATATGCCAGAACATGCATTTATAATTTCAGTTTTTGTTGGCAGGAATGATCTGAAAACTACCTTTCTAATCATTCACAGGCCATGTAATATAAGAAAAGCTGATGATGAGGATGACTGGAATAAACCATGTTTTGCTTATGGTAAGAGTGAATGCACAGGCAGTTTCTTCAGAGTAACTTCAGAGTGAATTTACATCCTCACAGAAATACTCATAAAGTCTAATCCCTTAATATAGTGTCCATAGCAGGACCTAGAGGGAATATTATCTTCATTTACTAGTAGGTTCAAAGAATTTTCTTTTAATGGTCATCATACACTATGATGGTACATGGCATTAACTTATACATAAAGATATTTATGCACTTTGTACATTCCACTTTGGTGGACATTTGGACATAAGAAGTGCAGGCCCAAGACTAGTTTTTACAATAGCAATGTAACTTATGAGAGTTGTAAATCATTCTCAGAGTTAAAAGTATTTTTTGTTTTTTAAGAACCAAATCAGTGTTCAGAATAAAGAATAAGAATGAAAAATATAAAATACAAGTAATGCATTGGTCCATACCACTCCTGAAACAGCAGAGGTATTTGAATCTACTCCAGTTTAAAGGGCAGTTGTGAAGTATATTTTGGAACATATTCCACAACGCTTTTCCATAATACTGTGGTCAGAAATATCTATAAAAATGCTGTTCCCATTGACATTGTATTGTCTTTTTGTCTGGAAGACAAATAATACAATCCCAGGGCAAAGTAATAAAATATCTTGGTGCTGTCTCATATTGTCACTTTCTTCATTTATTGAATTTGAAGAGCTTATTTCTAGCAAATCCTACTGAGATATCGTAAGACCCTTATGAACATAAGTGCTGTTCTAAGTCCTATACATTACCATACACAGTCTTTCTAGATAGCTTATCCCAGCCTGTTTTGATTCTTGTAGTCATCACTTTACCTCAGAAATTGTGAAGAATATGTTTCACATCTTTCTAGCAGTGAGTGATTGTGATCACCATACCCTTTATAGCGACTTCGACGTATTAGATGTAATCATGTCACTTCTTAGTCTTTCTTTTTTTAGACTAAGCAAAACTAATTCCCGTCTTCACAGACATCTTTCTTAATCTCTATTGCTTCCTGATACTCTTTTATGGACTCTCACCAGTTTTTCTTGAAGTGTGATACCTGCATGTGAAGATGGAGTTTAGTCTTTTCGTGAAATACTAATTGGTAGTAAATAATTATATCCCCTTTCATGTATACAATACTCCAATCAGTATATTCTGAACAGAATTTTCTTTATTCTTTTGCTACAGCTGCACAATGGATGCTTCAAGACTTTGTATTTGATGAGTGCTTGATGTAGGATGCCACAGGGTCCTGAAGTCATCATTTTTCATAGAGCAGGGAGGTACAAGCTGATTTTCTATAAATGGGATGTAAATACTCGTGTGCATGTGGGTCCTTTCCTAATGGGAATTTATAGGTGTCTGGCATGTATAAAAGAGACCAAGAAATTTCTCCTGACTTCAGTAATTAATGTACTATAGATGTGATTCTTTTTTTCTGTCTTAATCACCAGCTGTCTAATCCCTTTTCATATTTGTTCCTTCCCTTCCCTTCCTTTCCCTTCCCTTCCTAGGCATAACACTTTGCATACGTCTATATTGGTTTTACTTTGCAAACATCTTTTCGCAGTTCACTGTGACCATCTTGACTTGTTTTTGCTCTTCCAAGTGTTTGTACCTGTCTCAGATTATGTTGCTATCAAATTTCCTCTTAAATCCAGGTCCTTAACTAACCCATGAAACAGAGCCAAATCCATGATGGACAAGTTACCTAGATAACACAAAGTATTTGCAGATATCAAAGCAGAAAAGAATGATTAGCATGACATTTGAAGTCATTGAAGAAGAGTTAGTGTTCATTGACCATATTTGTTTGGAAGAATTATATTTGTACCAGTTAAAGAAACAATAGCCAGCTAGAAAGGAGAAGCATGGGGAAAGAAGAAAGACAGCTTCAAACTCTGAGGTAAAAAAAAGAAGTTGACTACCTGAGCAGGACAAAAATGTAGTGAAATAATAGCTAGAAAGCAGCAGAGGGAATTAGACAAAAGACATCCCTAACTGCTATGCCTCATGTGTTTCAAGTTGTTTCTATGGTCACAGAATAAGAAGGTCAAATCAGATCAAATAAAGCAGGGCAGAACAGAACAGTACAATTAGGCCATAGTCAAAAAGTAATTACTTTTCCATCCAGTAGAGATTGCATGTTACTTCTTGGAATTGTACATTATTACCTAAATAATAGATAGTAGCCAGCAAAGCAACTGGGAATGAATTGAGAAAAATCATCTAAAAAGCCACTTAGCTAAATATTATAACATTATAATTTATATTAAAGCTCAGATAAAGGTGAATGTCAGACATTGGTGGGTCTTAATATATTTATGCTCACTCATAAAGAGACTAGAGGAATAAAGAATGCAACACTGCACTAAAACGTAGTACTGAAATAATTTAATTTTAAAACCACTAAAAGCTAAAACAGCATTCCTTTTCCTCTATACTCATTGCATTTTAATTTTTTGGTATTATAGTTATGAAAATTACACATAACCTATCCTACTGATGGTGATTAGTTAATTTGAACTCTCTCTAGAGTCTCTAGATTTTTACTTCAGAATCCTTATCCCAGATGTATATTCTTTATATTTTTTCCATAATCCATAGCAACACATGCAATCTGCACATTTTTGCCATTTCTTTTTATAGTAGTTTACTAAAAAAGCCAGTTGTCTTACAGTGAGTAAGCCAGTTCTTTGCTGAAATAAATGGTATAGCTTTATGGATGTGAGCTATACCATGAAAATAAAATAGTGTTTGAAAAGTTGTACTTTGTCTTCACTGGTTTTCTTCACTTTTAGTAATGTAAGCATGAATATAACCCATCCATGCATGTAATGGATTTATTCCAGGTATTTATACTGACTGGAGAAAGAACACCTGACAAGAAGCCCTGTAGAGAAGGACTTGGGGGTCCTGGTGGATGAGAAGCTGGACATGAGCCAGCAGTGTGCTCTTGCATCCCAAAAGGCTGACTGTTTCCTGGGCTGCATTAAAAAAGGGGTGGACAGCAGGAAGAGAGAGGTGAGTGTCCCTCTCTACCCCGCTCTTTTGAGGCCCCAGCTGGAGTATTGCTTCCAAGCCTGGGGTCTCCAACACAAGAAAGATGCAGAGCTCTTGGAACAGGTCCAGAGTAGGGCCACTAAGATGATCAGAGGGCTGGAGCACCTCTCCTATGAAGAAAGGATAAGGGAACTGAGCTTGTTTAGCTTGGAGAAGAGAAGGCTGTGAGGAGATTTCATTGTGGCCATCCAGTACTTGAAGGGAACATATAAACAAAATGGGGAACAATTATTTACATATGCTGATATTGATAGGACAAGGATGAATGTTTTTAAACTAAGACAGTGGTGATTTAGGTTAGATATTAGGAAGAAGTGTTTCATTCAGAGTATGGTGATGGACTGGAACAGGTTGTTCAGGGAGGTTGTGGACGTCCCATCCCTGGAGGCATTCAAAGTAAGGCTGGATGTGGCTCTGGCAGCCTGGTCTAGTGGTTGGCGACCCTGCCGATGGATCTTTGAGGTCCTTTTCAATCCAGGTCATTCTATGATGCTATAATCTCTAGAAGCCCCTCCACCTGCAATGGAAAAGTCCAACGTAGTGTAAAACAGCCTTCCCAGTCAACAATTGTCTTTCTACAGAAGCCCAAATTACCTACCCTGTATTGCCAGCAGTACACCAGTGCAGTACCAGATCTTAGGAAAGTTTATAATTCCATCAAGAAAGTAAATCATTACCATTTCAAGGAAGAAAGATGCCTTGATCATACTGTCTGAGTTATTGTCACTCCAGTTCAGCCACATTTCAGCACTTCACTATCACTCCCAACCAAAAGTAATTCCTTCAGCTCCATCTGTCATGGAATCAAGAGGGTTAAGGAAGCTGTAATTTATTTCTACCAAATGAATAATAAATTAGGATCTCTCACTTTCTCTCTTTCTCATGCATCCTTAAGAAAAAAAAAAGAAAAATTATTTCACTGGAAATTATGATTTCATCAGCTGAACTGAAAATCAAGAAATAGACCACTTTAAATATTCACATCATCTTGATTAAAGCAGGTGTCTCCAAGCTCTATTATTGCAAAGTGATTGTCAGAATTTCCATTGTAAATCTCTTCTCTCCTTTTCGGTTTTTTTTATACTTGAGCCTTGGCTATAAGAGCACATTCCAGACTGGAATTTAGGCTGGCTGATTATTAAAAAGAGGAGAATTTTCCTTTATAAATGATATTAAAAGAATTTTAGAACTAATAAAATATTGGCTTTTCAGAAAGAGGTAAAGACAGGACATGTTTTTCTATATTGATCTAAGACTGTAGCCACAATCTGGCAAAGAATAGCAGAGCTGAAAAATTGTCACATTTCCCCAGATGGTAAAGGAATACTATGAGCTGGTAACCTGTTTTCCTCCTTTATTATTCTTCATTCCTTGTAACCCCTGGAATGGAAAAAAAAGTGACAGGGGACATTGAAGTATGCAGTTATTCTCTCTACTTACAAAAATTATAGGTATCACTGCCATATCATTCCTAGTCTTTACTGTGTTTGTTTTTGTGAGATCATGCAAAATGCAGAAGTACTTTTGTTTAGTTTTAGATGTGAAATAAACAGAAGAGATTTTCACCTTATGAACTCTAGATGGAACATAAGGGCACTAACCTGATTTTTTGTGTGTTCAGTATGTAAACAATGTTCACACTAATAATTTCAACTGTCCCAAAGGATATGGTCCCAAGGGACATACCTAGACATTGAGAACAAACTGTAAATGCTGTTTGAGTACTACTGTCACAACAACCTGTGGCATGTTTTTCGACTATGCAATTATTACCCTCCCGAGGAAGTCTTAGGCATGACTCAGGAATTAGCACTGAAAGTGAGGGAGTTTAATAGCATTGGCATTAGCTGTTCCCTGTCAGCTGGCCAAAGAACAGTCTCAGAGACATTTGATTTACTACTACAGAAAATGCCAAAATGGTCAGAACCGGCTAACATACTGCATGGATGCCACGTCATTGTGCTGAGTGATGCCAGTGTTAGCAGAGCCTTTCTCCTGCTCAAGTATAAGAAAACCCTTCCTAGCTGTTCTATTTTGGAGAACTTAAATATAACTGTATTGTCTTCTTTGTTCTCCTTTCCACCTATGTTAAGGTTATATACTCATCAGTACTGCGGGAGTTTCTAGTGCAACTCTTCTGAGAGAAAAATTCACATGCATTCATACTTTCACTGGAGAAAGAATATAATTGTTCAAAGGAATTGGCTGTAAGATGCAAACTGCTTTTTCTTTGCATACTCTGTAACAACATTTCAGAAGTATTTGATCCTCTTTAAGTAAAGATTTAATGTTACATGTCCGTAAAATGAAAACACGTGTTCTCCTTAATATGCATTCAGAGAGAAAATCATTTTACTCACATAAAACCTGATAATTGGACCTTAAGTGGGGAAACTGAAAAAGAAATGAAGTCTCCTTTGAGGTGGCACTAAAGATGTTTCACAATCCTGTCACTAGCCACAAAAATGTCTGAGCCATCATCCTGCACTGGCTTGAATGAGCACTTCGTTCTTTCATCTGCATGCAAAAACTGCTAGGACATATATATACTTGTGACTGAAATAGGTTGTGTAATGATCTATTATTAATGAAATCCATTGTTCATTTGTTTATTTGAAAATTATTTTCAAGCACTGGTTTTCATTATTTTAATAGTGTGTGATTAAATTACATTGGTGACATTGATTTAAATGTATGTCTCTGCTGAATCTCTTTTACATGTCCAAAACCACAGAGGAGAGAAGTGTACTTCTATTTCCTAAAATCTCGAACTCCGACTGAAGACTTCCCATCCTCTCATACATTAGAGAAAATAGACTTGGATTTTCTTATTTAATGCTGGGAACAAGCTGCAAGAATCATTAACTCTCTCTGTGTTTTAGTTCTGGATTCTCTATACACTTTGGTTACATACCCTTCATTTTACATTATTAAGCTTTAACATTCCAACCTACAATCCTACCAATATTGATAGGAAACTTATCATTCTAAGGAGGTTGAGCCAAACGCTGACTCAGAAATAGCATTCAAAAGGAACAGAATGAAAGTGATGTCAAATTCAAGCCCACAATCAGCTCCATGACTGCTTATTTTTTCATTCTCCCCTTTAAGATCTATAACAAGTGGTACTAAAAGTGCCTTAATGTTTAAAACACAGGTTTGTTTCAAACTGCAGCTTTGAAGGCAGGGGGCTGCAGATTCTGTAATGTCATTGAAGCCCTTTTATGAAACCATTGTGGAAATTCTGAGGGAGCAATAAGACTCAGTAGGATTATATCCTGGTAAGAAGCAAAATAAAATGCCTGAAGTGATCCCACTGTGTGTTAATCACCTGGTTAATTTATTAAATTCACATTTCATTTGTTTCTGCAGCTTGTCAGAAATTTTACTGATAATGTTTCTTTCAATCATTTTGTTTTGGTTTTGCCATTTTTTCCTTTGTCTTCCAAGAGATTCTATGTTGATCAATCTGTTTTCTGTCCTGAACTCCATCATAATTAGTGACTGAGTACGTAGCTGAGTAAGAAGAGTTAATGATAAGGCATAGTCTTTTGTAGTCTCTTGTTGTGTAATTGTTGCTTTTCTGGGTTCATAGGTTTCATGCAATTTGCTTTGGTTTTGATCTTATTTTCTTGTGAAATTACTTTAAGATAAGCCTCTCTCAGTGATTTTTTAAAGTCTTTCTTCTTTGTTTGATTAATTTTCATCCTCTTGATTTCCTTATTTTCCTTTATAGAAATTGAATGGGGTGGGAACCCTAATATGGGGATGCTAGGAGAATCCGGCTCTCTTGCTCCTCCCAGCTGCTGAAGAAAAATAGCAACGGCAATGTCAAGCCCATAAACGTACCCACCAGTTCTCTGCCCAGACACCTCGACAAATTAAAAACAATCACTTCTGAAAGAAAAGAAATAAATTCTGCATTGTGACCTAGACACCCAGCAATAAAAATTTTCTGCACTGCAACAACATTAGTCCCATTGCAAATCCCAAGTAATACACCAATACAAAGCAGAATCTAAAGCTAAACCAAGAATTTCTTACAGAGCTTCCTACAATTCACTACATCCAAGTCTTAGCAAATCCTTGGCTACATCACAGTGTGTCTAAAATGTAAGATGATGTAAAACTTTTGGAGTAGCAGAGGAAATGATATATGAAATAGTTAGGATACAAATTGACTTGAGTTTTAGACTTCATAGACGATATAAAATGAAATAAAACTAGTCCTTGCTTATTCATACAGATTCCTCCAGAAGTATGTATTTCTAAGTACCCTTTGCATTACATTAAAGGATCAGTACTACATTTTGCACTGACTAAAAACTGCAACTGCCTTTCAAAGACAGATCCAAAGAACAGAGCACCATATAATGAATTATCCCTCAGGTATGGATCAAAATCACTCTGGTTTTGATTGGAACAGGGTCTTGGGTCAAATATTCAGCAGAGGGTGGAAAAGAAAAACTAATTTGCAATAGCAGACCTCATGTCTCCAGGTCTCATGAAGACTTTTGATTTCTCCTTTTTTTTCTCTCTGCGGGACAATCATACATCCCTGAACTTTTTTTTTTCAGACAGACTAAGAGGTGTCATTTACATCTTCAATTCATTGTGACTGAAGGAATCTCTTTTGGTTAAGTACAGGGTTTTACCTTACGGTTGTTTCAGCCTTCTCTTGCAATTAGCTTCACTACTTCACTCGCTGACATTCCTTCTGACACTCAAGTTTCACTAATGGATCAGCAAGTTCATTTTCCATGCTCTGAACTATATTCCCACCCAAAAATATTTTACAACAAAGAAACCTTCAGAGCTCAACACTCGCTACTGGGTCTGGAAAGGTGGAAATTGTTGAACTGAAGTCCCCAATCAAAGCCATAGTAGCTCTTACCCAAGGGCGTGGAAAATAGGGAAAACTACTTCCTTCAGAGGAAGGAGCAGAAGATGTTCACTCTGTATGCATGGCATTCCTTTATTCTCTGGTATGACATTTGCCTTCAGGAGATATTCTTTGCCAGGAGTAATACTTCAAGGGGATTCCTCAAGAATGATCTGAAAGGAGACTTAAATACACAACAAAGGTCTGACAGGGCCCTTGCAAGGGGATTGTGAACTGAGAAAAGTTCAGCAGTGAGTGCACCAATCCTGTCTTCTCCTGTCTTCCTAGAAAGAAGGTAAATGGTTTGGGCTTTGCATTGTCCTTCGCAGAGTAACATCCACTGTGAATCAGCCAAGTTTTGCTTTCAAGGCAACCTGTAAGGACTTCTAAGGCTGCAGTATCATTTCTGACTGACATACTTTCCAAAGCAAACATAATTAGAAAATGAATGTGTTCAGCAGGCAGAGCAGAGCTTACAAGTTTTCACTGTATGAGTGTGAAAAAAGCAACTTCTATTGGATGTCAGTGCAACAACAATAGCAGGATACTACCTTCAGTGTCTGCAGTATAAAGGTAATAAGTCACACAAACCATATTTGACAATCTTGAGTAATTATTGTCTGGGTTCAGGGCTAACATTGGTTCAAGATTTCTTTTGAAGACAAAGCTGATCAAAGTTGGACACAAGCTGTAGAAGATGAACACTTGAAAATCTGATGCCACATTCTACATCACTGTGTATGTTACAGTGTACCTGATGTTTCATCCTTCTGGATACATCCATTTTGGACCCAGGAATAAAGTCCTCTCCAAGAAGTGTATTGCTCATGTTCATAGAAAATCCAATTAAGGAAAGGATACTTTAAAAAAACGTGAGGAAGATGTCACATTTTTATCTCTATTAGAAAATATCATTTAATCTCAACAGTGGATCCATTATTCTAATCACTTTGTAATGAGGGACTTGCTATGCAGATATATTAGGAGGAAAAAAATTAGTGTAGTAGTGTCTGCTCTTTGTGAACTCATATCTATTCTATATAGAAGAAAAAGCCCTAAAGAAAACTCCTAAAAAGTGGTTAATTAACATATAAACCACAAATGTCAGAGTATCATAAATATTCAAGTAGTGATGGATAGTGGGATAAACCCTGAGTGCATGCCGTAAGTTTTTTTATCTCCATAGATATCTTGAGCTGGATATTTACAGTAAATTACAGCTGCACATGCTTTACTCCAGAGCCATATGTTTTATTATTCAACCAGATGTAAGCCATAAAACTGTTTTATCTATTTTGTGGTTCAGCCTAGTACTAATAAAATAAACTACAAATACCTGACTTAAAGCTTTGTTGGCATTTTTGCACTCCAGTTAAGTGCAGTGCCAATGCTTCATGCAGTGAAAGTGATCTAAGAAAATCATATGTTCTTCCCATTTCTTCAACTTTCAGGAGGACCTTAAATATTTGAATGAACAGCTATAACTTGCTCCTTTATTGTTTTTCATCACATGGACTATCACCATCACTGATACTTCATGTATGCTTCCTGCAGATTCGAAAGGACATTTCTAGGGGCCTGTATTTTGTCTTAGCATCTACATCACTGATATTCTTTAAACGTTCCTTAAGGGTAACATCAAGTTACAAGAATAATCAGCTAACCCAGAAGGGATGTATTTACTTATATGAAAGAAAGAAAATCTTGCAATTAACAGGACATTCCTCTTTTTTTTTTTTTTTAACTCTCTTATATTTCATCTTGGACTCAAGAGTAAAAAAGTATCAATTTGTCTCACTGATACTTGGGAATCAAGAGTGTTTTAAGCACCTGTGAAAGCTGTCCTAAGTGCACTCATAAATGTTTTCCATTTATGTCAAATTTGGTGGAAGTCAAATTCAGATTTCTTATTATTGTTTTTGCCAAAAAGATTTCTCAGAGATCATAAAATCCTATTTTTGGTGTGGAATGTGACCATAAGAAACACAGGACATCATGAGGGTATAGAAGACATAAAGAATTTAGTGGAAAGATCACAAAACACAGCCAGTTTTCTGAATACTTTTAGTTATATTACCGGCATCGGACAACCTCAAGGTTGTTATGGACATCTGCTAATAAGTCTCTTTTGCCAAACAACATTAATTTGACCCTCAAAATGCATAACCCTAGCAAACTAATGAGGAACAGAATCCTGAATGTTTATCAAAGGGAACTCTCTTCCACTCCATCCACCTCTTGCATACTTTCAAAGAATTAATCTGTTTTAACAAGGGACCCTCTCCCTATTCTATGACCTCAATTCAATCCCTAAAACAGGGGATTAAATTCAACATTCTGCCAGTTGAAATTAAAGTGGTTTTACTTGTTGTTTTTCAAGCTACTCTGAGTGTTAATTGGGGTAAAATCTGCAGCTCCTGGATTACCGCTCACATTTTGATTAACAGAGAAGGAAAACTTTGCCTGAAGTACCATAATTACAAAGAAAGTCCATTAACCCTTTCTCAGTGTAATAAGCAGATATCGCACAGGCTATTTGACTTGTTTTCATTACCTTGCATGCAATAATAAAGTTGAAGGAAAAAAAAAGAGTACTGTGTCATTTTTCATTCATAAAATACTTCAGATTTCATTATGATTGATTAGAAGGAATTGAGCAGATGTTACAGGCAGGAATGCTTTTAAATCCTTTGTACTGAGATTTAAATCTAAAATAATACAGATAAAGGAAGTGTGAAGGATTTCATACCATGGTCCCATAAGCATTTGTAAAATATAAATGCTGGTTAGATACTTTCTTATGCCTGTACTTTATCATTTTTATGCTGCTGCTGAAAGGATAAGGTCTCAAGTGTGAGTTCCTGTGATAAACACATTTTCTTTTGGCTCATGAGTCATAGACAATGTAAAAAGTCATTTTCCTCTCAAAACGCCAATATTGTGAACATCTGGTTGATACCCTTCTTAACAAAATTTGTTCCACTGCTCTGTTACATATAAACATCTGTCATTTATATCAACCGGTTGACAAATGCGCTAGCGTGAATTCTAAGAACCATCATACTAGATCATTAAATATCATTTTTATACAAAATGAAAACTGTGTGTTGAAGACTGAATCTTATTAAAGTGACTTCTTTACCAAAGAAGAAAAACAGTTGAGTTTATATCAATTATCTTTTTTTTTTCTTCTCTCAACAACTATATTTAATTACTCTAACTCACTGTCCACATAAAGGACAATGACGTGCTATTTTGTGATGCTACATGGGTATTGTGTAATGAGCAGGTTTACCTATCTAAAAGAATAAATGTTTTGAGAAGCTCCAGATCTTCTGAGTTTTCCAGATATGTACGACGTGAGAAGTAATTTGTTTAAAATATTAAATTGTTAAATTATTAAAATAAGGTTAATAGACTGTGTTTTTTTTCCATATTGCTTCGTTCAAAAGATACAGCCATAGCCATGAGTACAAGCAATACATTCTTGTAAATATTGTTACTTTAAAGAGTTGCAAAATCATTTCTACCTTTCCTTTTTGATATTTTAAGGACTGTGAAAGCAAAATCTGAGGCAACTATCACTAATTTTTAGTCTCTCAGCTACTACTCAAGCAAGAGGACATCAGCTGAGTTTTCTGAGACCAAATAGCTGCTGTGTGGTCCACTCTGTGTTTAGGAAAGAGAAAACTCTTCTATGGCACGAGGGAACAAAATCCCAGGAGGCTTCAGTCAGAATCTCCACAGGGTCATGTCTGCTTGAGTATTTAAGGTTGAAACAGAGGCCCAAATAGGAAGGGTTTTCTGTAGTTTTTTGATTCATGACTCCAAGAAAATTTTTGTGTGACCTCCAAACCAGATGTATTGGGTAGAGTCCACTATTAAGAGCAAGTCAAGATGTGTAAATGAGGTGTCTCCTTCTCTCCATTGACTGTATAGACTAAACAGAGAGTCACCTGGCAACAATTAATAGAAAAATGGATTGCATTTCCTAAATGAGGTGCATAAAGTGGGCAGTCTGCACCTGGCTGTATGAGCTTTAAATTTGCCATCCTTATCCAGATTGTAAGAAGCATTTTTCATAACTTTTCAGGACAGGCATTGCACAAGACGTTTGTAACTAGCTGAAAACAAAGGAACCCTGTGATTCACTGAGAAAAAGAGTATTTAGCTAGATGCATGACAGAGCCAGAGGCAACTTTGGAGCTGCAAATGCAATTACTGCTAGCCAGAGGCATTTGTTTTTTTGCTTTCCACTAGCAAAAAAAAATAAAAATAAAAATATCTGTTCTGATTTGTCTGATTTCTGTCCAGAGGAAAACGCATAAGCAATAAAACATGCTCAGTCTTAGGAGAACTGGAAGATCTTCCCTGAAAGATAATATGAAAATATCTGGAAAAGGACCCTTTACCTACATGCATAACACAAAAGAACACAATTTTATCATCATCTTCCTTCCTTCACTCTTACTAAAATAATCCGAACATTATTTTCTTTGCATAGGTGAAATGTATGAAACAATATGATGTGCATCCTGTACNACAAAAAAAAATAAAATAAAAATATCTGTTCTGATTTGTCTGATTTCTGTCCAGAGGAAAACGCATAAGCAATAAAACATGCTCAGTCTTAGGAGAACTGGAAGATCTTCCCTGAAAGATAATATGAAAATATCTGGAAAAGGACCCTTTACCTACATGCATAACACAAAAGAACACAATTTTATCATCATCTTCCTTCCTTCACTCTTACTAAAATAATCCGAACATTATTTTCTTTGCATAGGTGAAATGTATGAAACAATATGACGTGCATCCTGTACTAATGAAGAGAAAGACAAATCTAGTGTCCTAATGAGATAGAGTACAATATAAAAATTGTGTTTATTAATAAAGTAGAACATTATTCAGTTTTTTTATTGAACTAGACCATTTCAAGGCCGTCTGGGGCAGGGAGAGAGAGCAGTGCCTTTACAGTACATTCTTTGTTCCTTTAACAGTGATCACCTGTCACACTTGATTCCCACAGTGGACTTTTTATAGCAATTTGCTATTCTGACCTTTGCATACATTTTTTGCAAGCTTTACTCTGGGACCATTTAAGTTGGGATGGGTGGGCATATACTGAGTAGGGCAGCAAAGAAATGGGGAAGTATTAAATTTCAGTCGTGAACTAGCTGCATCTCTTAAACCATTCATTACTAGTTTCCCTATGTTTGAGTTTTCAAAAGGTGATGAATTTTTGTATGGAAAGGGGTATTTTGTTGGCTAGACTCCACTGAAGCATATTTTCAACATTAACTCCCTATTGGCAGCAGTTTCTGCTTATGATTTGTTTTAATGAACATCAGTTTAAACTGCGCTGATCACAATGCCTCCTGGAGTAAGGTTAAACTGCAGTGTATTTTCTGAGCCTGACCCAAGCAGGGCTCATGCTGCAGATGGTAGCCATGCAAAATGACGTTTTTCAGTGTAGGAGTTAAATCTATACAGGATATGGTTAGAATACATAGGGGAAATTAACATTATTCCATTTCTATTTTCTTCTTGTTAACTCAGTTCCCTATCTCCCTAATCACTGCATGCACCCATCACCTTCTGTCTCTTTTGAACTTGTCCATGTTTCCCCTTTGCCTATAACCTCTTCTACTCCTACATCCCCCAACCACCTCAGTTCCCTCATGCGCAGTTTGCATCCTCTCACTGTCCTGATCTTACTGCTCTCATCATCCCTCCAACATAAATTTCCTCAGCCTCCTCACACATTTCTGAAGTTTCCTAAATCCTAACTCTCACATCTCAGGCCAAACAGCTGGAAATGGAAAAAACAACAGTTTCTAATTAAAAGCCTCCAGTGGTAGACATCGTACATTTAACATCACTGAATCTTTCAGAAATGCCCTTAATTAATTTCCCTTGAAAATACTGAAAGGTTAGCTCTCACCAAAGCCCACAGAACAGACCAAAGCAAAGTTATGTTTATTACTGATGTCATAAACTAAAAAAATCATTCTTCATTAAAACTAAATCATAACCAAATATCATAGCAACAATAATTTTAGTCTTCATTTTCACAAGTTATTAAGAGTTGAATATAGAATAAAAAAATTCTGAAGAACACAGAAGTAAGGGAATCAGCAGGTCATCAGCACTGCAAAAGGACATCAGTTTAACCTTCACTGCTTGAGTGCCCATATCACTCTACATCTGATCTGCATCCATTTTGCACGTAACCTGTTTGCTTCTACTGATCTGCAAGTGATAGGGATAAAATATTTTTTTCTTTAGAGATATCTACCAGTGTTTCACGTATTTTGGTTAAAAGCAGGATAAAATAAACATGGATTGTAGTAGAATGATGAAATTCTCTTTGGGAATAGTATCCATTGTGAACTGAGGACAAAACTGAATTGGTTAAGCATTAAATAGAAACGGCCAGATCTGCATATAACATAAATTGTTATTGCTATTCCACCAATGTCATTACAGCTATATTGATCAAACCCTCCCAAGAATATCCTGAAAAGTAGTACCGTAACCAACTGGCAAAAGGAATACTGTCCTTTATCACAATACGCTTTGCTTACAATTCAAAGTTATTTCTTTGTAAATCTTATCACTGGAATATTTTCTCAGAATTATCTTCAACTCCCTTGGAACCTTTTCCATTTGAAATGCAACAGACTCAGTGTTTCATTATTGCAAGGAACAATAACATTATGCAATTTACATGTATAACTAAGCACTTGGATCTCAAACCTCAAGAGTATGGTATCAGAATAGTAAAAGTTCCTTCTTGAATACATAGTCCATTTTGGTTATATCTACAGTGACTTCATTTAGTTAAGAAAATAAAGCAACACTTTTTTTATTTTCCAGTGTGCTATTTATTCTGCCTCCTTCCTATTGCAAATATCTATGTATTGCTTTGTTTAGTAATACTAATAGATAAGGCTGTGGAAGCTGGGAATTCTGCCTCCAGGATAGTGGAAAAAAAAGCACTACAAAGGACTCAAAAGAAGCTGCAAATATGGAGTCCAGAGGTGAGATTTATAATGCATAAGGCATGTAATTGCATTAATTCAAGACAATGATTTAAGGAGATTTGAAGCAATGCAATTGCATCGTCCAGACAGATTCTTATTAAGCAATAGAGGAGCGAGAAACAATTATGGATCAAAGATTGATAAGAAATGGGTTGGAGAAGGAAATAGGTTTGGAAGATTTTGTGGCTCTGAGGAAAAAGAAAAAATTAAAATATAAATTGAACAATACACTGTTATGTAGCATTATAATTTTTTATTAGAATTTATTATTATCCTTTTTTATTAAAGGAAAACATCAAGAAACATTGAGAATGGATAATTTAAATATTTCCTTTTAAAAAATTTTGAGGAAAAGAAATCAGTTCAGTTTTTGTTCAAATATCACTCTCTCAGCTTACATATTTAAATATAAACACTGGTGAAATAATTCAAATTCTGAAAAATCTAAAGTCAGTGGTGGACTTAAGGAGACATCACAGGGTCTGTAACGTATTTCCCCATTAACACCACAAACCTAGTGTTCAGCCTGAACAGACAAATAACCCCAGCTTAATTTTCATGCCTGCAAAGGATTCTTAGTAATTAGATTTTTTCCTGACTAAAGTATCTCCCTTAAAATTGTAAAAAGCAAGTCAATACCATAATCCAAATGGTCATTATTATCACCAGTCCTGAAAATCAACGGCACAGGAACCTTATTTCTGATTAGCTGTCTTTGTTGGTTGTGTTCATATTAGTGCTTTGTTTGAAAAGAGGTAGGCCAGAAACTGAGTGAGTAAAGTAAGCCGCCCAGGTAGCCAAGATACAGCTGAGAATCATCATTTCTGGTATGCAGAAGGACTGGTAATGAAATGCCAAGGGTCTCTGGAGAAGATAACATGAGACTAGTATGCTATCAAATGCACTTCTCATCTTCTAATCTTTTTTGTGGATATAAGTTCACTGGACTATGGATCAATGTGAAGGTTCCCTAGACTTTCCCAGCAAATTGTCTACTGCTGTATTAAAAAAAAAAAAAAAGTCTTTTAAGAATTCAGCAGATGTCTAATGCACAAGGAGGGAGGAATAGGCTAATGCAAGACAGAGGTTTATGAGCACCCACTGACAAAAGGAAATGTATGTACTAGAAGCTGCTGTAGGTGAGCACTGATAATACAGAAAAAGTAGCTTCACATCATAAAATTTCTTCAAGAGTTTTCCAATGGACAATTTTCTGAGTATGTCTTTTTTTTTTGTTGTGATACATGACTGCAACTAATGACTCCAAATAATCTTTTTTCCATTATTCATTTTATAAATTTCCAGTTGCTTCTGATCTTTTGTGCAGTAGATGCAAATAATACCTTGGTGGTGGTGGGTTTTTTTGGTTTGTTGTTGTTATTTGGTTCGTATTTTTTGTTTTGTTTTGAGCTATTTGACAGCAAGATGTTCAAGCTGCTATTGTAAATCTGGTAAATTCTGCACCCTCCCTGTGAGAAGATGAGTAGAAGGAAAAATAATATGATCTAAAATGAAAAAAACAGTACATGGAATGTCCACCAATGAGCTCAGTTTGAACTTGCTCAGGGCAGTTTTCTTCTCTGTAGGAAAATACTAGATCTCTGTTCACTTTTAATCTTTTGTTTGTTTGTTTGTTTTGTTTTATACCATAAAGTTCTGTGATGTCCTCAGAAACTTTCAACAATCTGAGCTAGAGATTCAAGTTTGGCCAAGCTATACCAGACATCAGAAATGGGAATTAGGATCCAAATATTTCTCTGTGTCCCTTCTGTGGCTGTCTAAAGAAAGAAAGTCTAGCTTTGACTCTTGGCTAATTTTAGCACTCTCAGGACTTTTCCACATTGAATTCATTTACAATAGCCTAAGGAGCTTCTCCTATGGCCTGTATTTGCAGTGAGAAACTAGGTTTTTCATTTCAGTCTCTATTCTCTTTGGGATAACATCACCTTCACTTCCCCTTTTGTCATATTTTGTGGCCCAATTAGTGCCAAATTGCATCTCAACAAAAACATAATCAATTTCCATATACTAATGCTGATTGAAAGGAGATGTTATGGCTCACTGAGCCAGTACTGTTGCTTTCTGGCCTGTTTTAATATTTCCTCCAAGTAGAAATCATGGCTCCAGACCATTTTTCTTTTCTAACAATTGAAAGGAGTACATCACAAAATAGTACAGCTGCAGCCAGTCATTGCATGGTTGTGGGTGTGGCAGGGGGAAGAGAGTTGGAGTTCCTAATATTATATTTATACTACGAATTGCTTATATTCGGAGCTTTCTGGTGCTTAGCCCTTTAATCCTCCTGCTTGAAGAGCTGTACAGAGAAATACATTATTTTCATATAATTATTTTCCTCGTTGAGTTCCCCTCTGAAAGTTACAATGTGTAGTCCTTGATACTCTACATAGTAATTTTATTAATATTTATGTGAGTACCTCCAGAAACAGATTAAAATGTCTCTTCACAGAATCTTCTTTTCTGTCCTTCTGGTCAGCCAAGGCCTAATTTCAGTCACCAGTAATTTTACATTTTCCTAGCATGTGATGGAACTCCTGATGCTGGGAAAAAGATATTGAAAACTAGTTATCAGTATTGGTCTGCATGTTTCTGTTAAATGGATGTATCTATCTTGCCATCATTCACTGTAGTGGCAGTGTCTGGAAAGTAGACTTTTCCTCAAGACTGATCTACTTTAAGTTCAATGGGTCAGTGGAAGGTTTTGAAAGACATGAAGAACTCCATACACTTGATTTCTTAAGTTGAAGCAAAATCACCATAACATATACTTTGTAATCAGTAATTTATTGGAATATTAACTTGGGATAATTTCTCCATGGGAATTTCTACAGGCAAGAACACTTATAACAGAGCACCACACACACACATAAATATATAGATAAAAATTGTTTCCAGATGATGCATTTAGATTCTTTTAGCTGTTACAGTTAGAATCATAATCTTCCTATTTTTACTATATTTCCCATGCTTCAATATCAGCTCTTGAATGATCAAGGCAGTCAAAAGCTGCTGCAGAGAATTTCAGATATAGTGAATGAGAGCATGATACATTTTAAGACTTTTTTTTTGCATTTTGTCCAAATGCATGCAGAATAGTTAAGACTAGTAGACTTTTAGCCTGTCTAGTAGAAGGATTCATTCCTTTACTGAAATTACTTGGAAAGTATACTAGAAGCACTAAAGTGATCTCAAAGAACTCAGAAGAGAATCTTCATTATGCTCTGTAATATCCAGTGGACAAAATGTCACCCTTCTTGCCTAGGCATTCAAAATATGTCAACTGCACCAAACATGCTAGCCAAAGAGCAATGGGAAAAGCCACTATCCAAAATCTCATTTCTGTGGCTACTGTAATCTCCCTTCAAGTCTCAACATCAGCCTAAGACTCATGCAATATACCAAGGACCTACTTACACCTTACTTTCTTGTCTAAACATGACATAGCTTAAAATGAGTGTCCTATATTATCTTCCTGGTCAATGACAATAGAAAGAAAACAGTTGTGAAAAATGAGTGGTTAAATTTATTTTGCCAAATGCCAAGAGCGACCTACTTTGTGGCTTTTTCTGGGAAAAAAAAAATGCCATAGGGTATATATCATTCTTGGCCCATAGCACTGCCTCTGCAAGTTCCTACTGGGGCAGTGGGAGAACCACAAATAGCAATTGTTATTTATGTTGATTAATAATACATGGTTAGAAAGTGCATATTTGCCCTACACAGAGAATCCTGTAAAAACACAAGAATATTTGCTTTCAGCCTTCAATTTATTCCTTGCTCAGATTTTCCAGAACCAATTTTTTTCCAAGACATCTGTGTTCACAAATCAAAGGCACTGAAGATACTCTACATCCAGGCTCCTTTCTCTAGCACTTCAGATTAAACTCCACACATACATCTCTTTTGTAAAGGAGAATATTATTCCACTCAAGAACTGATGTTAAAAATGTGAACACCTGAAGTACCTCACATTAAAGGGAACATAATATTCCATTTTGCTCACTCATAGAAGACACAAATGTATGCTCAACCATTTTGGGCCTGCACGAAAAAAATGCACTTGAGAGCTTTCCTCTCTTAGGGAATCATTAGACATAACTCTACCTTAGAGCTGTGATGTCAGAGACTGCTGTATGTCACACTATGGGCCTACCATAGTGGACACTCATCCTAGAGAAGGATGCAGGAGTACAGTCATCAGTGCCTAAGTGTACCATCTGCAGCGAGGTTGCTCCGGAGGATGAACTTGAAAAAGGCACAGTAACTGAGTTTAAATGTGAGTTCACTGTGTGGGTGATTTTTATAGTCAGTTTCTTCAGTGAAGGTACTGTCAGTATTTCACATGGCATATGACAAGCCATTCCTATTGACTATGTCAGCCTTGGGCAGTGGCAGCAGACTCCTGGCCATAAAACAGAAAATCCACGGATGAACCTCAGACCCATCACATGATATAGTCTCAAGGTTTATCAAGACTGTACTTGTGTTTATGGTTTACATGAGAGGAGAAGACTTATTCATACTCTTACTTGGCTAGACTCAGACTATACAAATTTACTCAATCTGTCCATGTGTTCCCACCATCAGTATTTCCTTGCCTAACACAGATTTTCTGCCAATATTTCTTTTAAGTCATTTTTCTATTCTGTTATCATTATTAGACCTCATTTGAGATTGTTCTTTCTTCCCTTTCTCTTAAGATTTATCTGCTGTGAATTGAACAAGCTTCTTAATATCCGGCTGCATGAATGAGAGACTTCGAAGACTTTGCTGATTCAAGGAACTGCAGTGATTGACTGGAACAGCAGTACAGTAATAAGGGGAATCACTAGGGGTATGCTGGAGCAGACAGCTGTTATATTATTTTGGACAGGCAGTTTTCCTTATAAATATTTACTGTATAGAAAAACAGACAGCTATTGTAGTAGTGATCTGGAAAAAATTTTGAGAAATGACTGGGATTTTCCCTGTGAGACCAACATCAAAAGCTGTAACAGAATATACTTATGGTCCAATATTGCACAAAATTTGGGCTCAGCCTGTATTTAGGCAAAATTTCCAGTGAAGTATTTTCAGTGTGAATTTTCTTGGACAGGCATCTCAAGACTCACACCTACTGCTTGAAAATCTCACCCACTCTGAGACATGTGCCTGACAAAAATGACCAAACATTCCTTTGACATAAAGGAGCCTTCACAGATCTCACCACAGCTGGCCTGATTTACACCAGTGCAACACTTGATCCAGCAACAGAGATCAGTAAATTTATTAAGAAATCATTTAAATGTATACAAGATATTTTTTCTGAGAAGTTGCTTCTTTTAGCATCAAGTTCTGAACATTTAAAATATAATAAACAATTTCTAATAACCATACAAAACAAAGATTTTTTGAAAAAATCACACTATGAAAATTCAATAACTTGAGATAGCCATAATTTAATTGCAGTAGCTGTTATTTTTAAATTGGCTCTTTCATTATGTAAAATGCTGTACCTATGAGATAATTGACTTTTCCCCATAATTAAGCCTGCAATTAAAAAAATGTTATCAACACTTAAATAACTGCTTGGGAAATAATTCAGTGAAAAGAAGAGCTAAAACTGAATGAATGGTCTTTTCTCAGAGTGAATAACAACAAGGTTTCATAGTCTGTCAGTCATAGTATCAGCAAGCTTGTCTTTGAAAACGTTTCCATTTTTCAAGCTGTTTGAGGGATTGCTATAGATCCTGGGGGCATAAGCCTGAAAGAAATATCATAATTCAGCAATAGGAGGTCTGCTTATCTCACTCAACAGTGAGCTGGCAGAGGATAGGGACCCACACTTTGTTTACACAGGGAATAAACAACATACCTGTTTTGTGCCTGAACTGGTGGTACAGAGGAGATGGATGAAGGGAAGAGTGACACAGAGACACTGGGGAAAGAGTTGCATGCATGAGTGTGTAGGTGTGTAATTAGTGAAACTATTCACACCTTCAAAATAGAAAAAGGAATCTGCCTTGTCCTTACAGTATTCCTTGATCTCTCGGTTAAACCATATTTTTAGGATTCTATTCAAATGTTGTTCTGGAAATAACATTCATCTTCCTTTGTAAGAAAAGAGAGAGGATAGTATTAAGTGATCCATTTGGTGAAAGAAAAGTTGTGACTCAAATATTTATTATTCTTAATTAAACAATTATCAAACAGATGACTGAAAATAAGGAGAAAGACAAAACCAAAACCAAATAGAGGTAATAGATTCTTGATCCTTGGTAGACTATTGGGTAAATAAGAAAATAGTCAGATAGTTGCAGCCAGAGGGTTGTGGCCAACACCTCTGTGTCCAGGTGAAGTCTGGTGATGAGTGGTGTCCTCAGGGCTCTGTCTTGGAATGGGTGATCTTCAGCATCTTTAACAATGACATAGAAGATTGAATTGAGTGCACCTTCAACAAGTTTTCAAACAAAATCAAGCTGAGTGGTGCAGCTGATAAAATAGAAGGAAAGAATGTCATCCCAAGGGATCTGGACAGGCTTCATAGAAAGTGGGCCCATGAGAAAGTAATGAGTTTCAATAAGACCAAGTGCAAGGTGTTGCAACCGTGTTGGGGCAATTCCAGGCATGAGTACAAAATGGAAGTATTCATTGGGAGCAGCCCTGCAGAGAAGGACTTAAGGGTTCTGATAGACAAAGAGTTGGACGTGAGCCAGACATGTGCTCTTGCAGCCCAGAAGGCCAACTTTATACATGGTTGGATAAGAGGGAACAATATTAGAATAAAAGAGGGGAGATTAACATTAGGTATTAGGAGGAGATTTTTCACTCATAGGGTGGTGTAGCACTGGACCAGGTTGCCCAGAGAAACTATGGATGCCCCATATGAAGGTATTCAGGGCCAGGTTGGATAGGATCCTAGGTAGCCTGTTCTGGTGGATGGCAGACCTGCCCACAGAATGGGTTGGAACTATATGGTCTTTTAAGGTCTCTTCCAACCCAAGCCATTCTATGATTCTATAATTTTATGAAACAAACATTTCATTGGGCTAAAGTCTGCTATGCCTACTTATCATGAATGGCTCTTCCATGTGTGGAAACTTCATTTATTTCAGTGGATGGGTCTACTTGCAAAGCAAAGTATTCAATAAAAAAAGAGAACAACCAACAAAGGCACCAGGAGAGGTTAAACTGATTATAACAGCAGTGTGCTAATTTGCCTCATAAGAACAGCTCATTTCACCCCTTTAGAAGAACTGTATTTTAAGTTTGATTATGATATATTTAAATTTGGAGTTACATGTGACATTTACCACTAAGAGAGATGAGTAATTAGCTCAGATAGCTGCTACAAAGCCAAGAAAACTAAACAAAAAGAAGTTCTCACTAAAAAAGAATGATAGTAGGAGAATTTAGGCTTATGCTAACACTACTATATCAAAGAGTTTCGATTTCTGATTTTCTTCGAACACTTCTAAATGGATTCCTCTTTGGATATTACAAGAAAGTAGATTTCAAAAATAAACACATTCAAGTACATCACCTCTAAAAATGACTCTTTACAATTTACAAACTGAAGATTTAAATTATTATTTCTATTATGCTACCTATGTTTCAAAAGATGATCTGTTTTTAAATTTAAACATTTTAAAAAGTAAACCTTTCTGTTTTCCTTCATAGTTTACTGCAGCAAAGCTAACTGAGTGTAAAGGAGTTTTAACTGTTTTAAGTAATCAGCTTGACTGTCTTATTCCTTTATGAAAGATAATGAAGTGTACTTGATCAGGAGGTTCATTAAAAATGATTACATGAAAAGAAGAAAGTCATTACAAATAGGATTGCTAATTGGAAAAAAAATGAGTTAACGTATGACTGAAGTTTGGATCAAAGTTCAGAGTAAAAAAATGTATAGCAATTTGTTTTCCCATATGCATTTGTTTGTGTGATGTTATGACACTAAGTCCCTCAGTAATATCAACTTTCATTTCTCTATGTGATGTTGAAATAATTTACATTTTTCAAAATTACATTTGAGTTTCTGCATATAAATTACCCAAGGAAGTAACTGACTGTTTAGAAATCAATGTTTCTAATAACCAAACAAGTGTTGAGTCATTACAATGTTCAGTGCAAGTCATATTCTTTGTATGATTTCTGATTTAAGCATGTCACATCATTGATACCTTACACCCTTTAAACTGAATTAGAGTAAAAATGGTAGCTAGAGAAAGTAATCATTTTTCATGCTTCATTTGCATAGCTAATATAATCAGAGTAAAAAATAGTATGCATTATTTACCTTATCATGGACAAATATTTCTTGAATAGCCCTATAAGCCTCACAGAAGACACACCTCTGATTAAGATTTCCTTTTCAGAGGAAATAAAGCCTTATCTTTTCAGACATAAGAAAAAACACTGCTGTAACCAGAATATTCATAGCTTAACAGTTAACATACCTAAGTAATAGGGCAAAGTAATTTCAGATTTCTACTGAAATATACAGTAAGATTTCAGCCTACAGGGACTGGATTATGCAATGAGCATATGCTGAATAAATTTTTCTTCCTCAGCAGATTATATAGTGTTTTTGACTATAAATTGGCAATGGGACCAGGACTTCCTCTCTGAAATTCATGTGTCATAAATGCCTTATGAGAATACAAAAACGACACGTTCATCTTCATTGCCATAGAGAGAGCTCAGATAGCAAACTAGACCCAGACGCCTACCTTTTGCACAGCAGCTAGGTGAGATGAGCCCTGAGTGCTCTTTGTTCATTTTTAGGGTTTTGCAGAAAGTCAGCAAAGTTGACCTAATTGCTTGGGATTTATGGAGAATAGATTTTCTTATAAAGACTATCATGTGGCATTTTTTTTTTGAAAGAAGACCAAGCTTCAACTTGATCAAATAATGATGTAAAAGTACAAACTTCTTATGCAGAATATAGAATCATACTATAATTAAGTTGCAGAAGACCTCTAAGAACCTGTAAAGCATGAGTTATATAACAAGAAGGATTTCTTCAGATGCACTGGTCAGAAGAGATAGGCAAAGGAGTGTGTATCCCCACTGATACGTGAGAAGGGAGAGACAGCAAGAACTGATACGGTGCTCACTGAATTCTTTATCTCGGACTTCACTGGCAGGCAGGTTTCTCATGCCTCTTGTATTCTGGAGCCTCTAGTCAGGGGTCAAGGGAGCAAAATATTTCCCACTGTACGAGTAGAGCAAGTTCAATTCTGCCTTGTGAGGCTGAATACATACAAGTCTATGGAACCAGGTGGCATGCATCCCATGGTTCTGAAGGAACTGGATGATTTGGTTGCCAAGCCACACTCCATCATATTTGAAAAGTAATGGCTGTCAGGTCTCCACTGACTGAAGAAAGGGCAACATCACTCTGGTTTTTAAGAATGAGAGAAAGGAAGAGCCGGGGAACTAAAAGCCAGTGAATCTCATGTCTGTGCTTGGGAGGATCATGAAGCAGATACTTCTGGAAGTGTTAAGGCACATGCAAAATGAGAAGGTGATCCAAGATGACCAACATGGCTTCACCAAGGGCATTTTGTGCCTGACCAATCTGGTGTCCTATGATGAGAGTGACAGTATTAGTGGACAAAGGAAAGTAAATTGATGTAATTTATGTGGAGTCATGCAGGGTCTTAGCCACAGTCCTGTACCACATCCTTATCTCTAAATTGGAGAGATATATATTTGAAGGCTAGACAATTAGATAGATTAAGAGTTGTTTAGATGGTCACAGCCTGAGAATAAACTTTTCCTAACATCTAACCTGAAACTCCTTTGATGTAACGAGGTAATTCCCTTTCATCCTTCTCCCTCTAGTTACCTGGTCAATCCCCACCTCACCAAAACTTCCATTCAAGCAGTAATAAGGTCTCCCTTGTGCATCCTTTTCTCCAGTAAACAATCTAAACAATCCCAGTTCCCTCAGCCACTCCTCATAAAATTTAAGCTTCATACCTTTCACCAGCTTCTTTTGTACTTCTTTGGACACGCTTCAGCATCTCAAGGTCTTTCACGTAGTGAGGGGCCCAGTACCAAACACAGGGAGAAGATCAATTCCCTAGTCCTACACTATTTCTGATGCAAGCCAGGATACTGCTAGCCTTCTTGGTCACCTGAGCACATCTCTGTTTCGTGCACAGCAATCTGTTACCTAGTACCACCTGATCCTTTTCCTCCATGCATCTTGCCAGCCACTCTGCCCCAAGCTTGTACCAATGTGTGGGGTTGTTGTGAACAAAGTGGTCTTGTGGAAGTTTGTACAGTTGGCCTCTGCCCATTAATCTAGCCTGTTCATACCCCTCTGTTCAGCCTTCGTACATTCAATACTTCCTCTCAGTTTGGTATCATCTGGAAACTTACTAAGAATGTATAGTTTTGTATTTATTGTCCTGATCATCAATAAGAATACTAAATAGGGCTGGCCCCAATATTGACACCTGAGGACCACATCTAGTGACTGGTCACCACCTGGATTTAATTCTGTTCACTCCCAGTCTCTGGGCCCAGACATCCAGACAGTTTTTCAACCAAAGAACACACCATTCTAAGCTACGAGCTGCCACCCTCTCTTGGAGGATGCTGTGGGATATTACTTAAAATAGATTACTTAAGAAAATAATTGTATCTGTGGCAAAATATACCACTGTGTCTCACCGTCACCATTAAATGGATGTATGTATAGCTTCGCAGAACTGTTCGCAGCTAACTTAAAAAGTAAGTTTATAAATTAATTAAAATAATTTTAGTTGTAAATAATTCTTTAAAAAGGAATGTTTTCACTGTTGTATCTTTAAGTGATAGAAATGTATTCTTTATCAGGAACACTAATCAAGGAGCAACAAAAAAAAATGGTGTGAAGACAGTGCCTATTCTACTTTTTTCAAAATGTTTTTCTATCTTGTACAATTATAACTGACACTGTGAAGTAAGCAGGAAATTAGGTCACTCTTACTACTTGTGAAATTTATTTCTACCAGTAATTAGTTCAATTGTACTGCATGCATTTAAGCATCTGGAACTTGATTGTTCATTGCCTTGCCCTTGAGTACAGGTTTTTTTTTTTAATTCAGTTTGTACAATGAAATGAAAATGAAAGGTACAAGAGTGTAAAAAAGTACGGTTACTGCACCCTAAAACCTCAAATCTGAAACAGTCTTTCTATTTGCAAACTTCTCTTCACAAAAATGCGGGACATAAATACTGTTTAGCAGACATTAGATTGAAGAATGTCTTGCAGGTAGAAATTGTACTTCTGATACTTGCCTGAGGAAATTAAAAAAAAAAAAATGTTGACAGAATTTATCAACTGATATTAGTTACATCACTAATGTGAATATAATGTCTTTATAAATAAAACAGCTAAAAAGTTTGTTGGATTCAAGGAATCATTAACATCCTGGGACCTGTGTTTTGTGAAGAAATTCTTATTATTGCGCTTGTCTGAAGAAAAGATTCTGCAGAGAGACATCTACACAGTGCACCATTGTAGGCTGCAGATCCTCTGAAAAGGCATGGTGAACTGAATATTAACGCCATTTCACACATTCCCAAGATGTATGCAATTACCTCAGGGAGAGGAGCTGGGAATGTGAGGTCTCAAGGGCTTAGATAATGACATAAAATAAATTGCAACGATTACTCGTATATTTTTCCAAGAGACATATTATTTAAAACCTGTCTAGGCTTTCGAGAATGAAAGACAGAGGAATGTCCACTTTATGAAATTGCTATTAATGTGTGACCTAGAGTTGAAGACAAGGTTAATTATGGGTTTTTAACAGAAGTATCATTCCAGTTTAATATCAGTACCCAGGCCTTAAATATTGAAGTAAGTCACATTTTTCAGGGACAATTGCCTTTGAATGAAGAATGGCAGGGCTCTGATCTCTGCTGACCCTTACGGCTCCCACTGTGCAAGCCATAGCAACAGTGTTGCTACAGCAACTGGGGAACACAACGTAAAATAGAATAAAACCATGAAAACTGATGTCATTTTCATGAGAGACAAAATTGCAAATAACCTCCTAAAGTAGATTTATTATGTGTTTGATATACTGCATAAAGATTATATGGGATCAATCTGAATGGAAAAGGAATGGTGTTGCTGTAACACTACCACCAACAGAACTAAGAGGTAAGCCAATCTTCCAGGACACACAGATGTCCTTGTCAAATGTTTGGTGCTTAAAGATATTAATCTCAAATCACATACATATTTTCTCGAAGTTTTCATTCAGTGGATATTTTGATCTTATTTAAAAATAAGTAAATAAATAAATAAAATACACCAATACACACCTGTGTGATGACTGTCATCAATTTCTAAATTATCATGTTTATCAAGAGCACAAGAAAACAATCTCAGACCAAGCCCTATTGATTAGAAAACACAACATTTTTTAATTAATATAACTTTTCAGTAAGCTTAAGTATGTTCACTCGATTGTGTAATGTATATTATAATAGACTCAGTAAACTACACAGCAGAATGCAAGACATCTCCCTTTGAGGAATCAGAAGGACTTACACTGATTGATTTCACACAGTTTTTCCCCGTGACTCACAATAATTAAAACTGGTTATTTCAGAAGAAACTGTAGTAGTAATATTTCATCCAGCCATAGATTTCTATACCACACAGGTAAATTTCTGCCAGAACACATATGGTGATCTACCTGTTTTCCCAAACGTAAGCTTTGGTGGTTCCTGTTATTTGATTCACTTTCATTAGTATAGTCAGTGAGCATGTTTTGCAGAAAATTTCACCTGTATATTAATAACTTGTACTGCTATGGTCTATTGTACATATTCTGCTGAAGGCATTTTCCCTTCATAGAAGACTTTAAAACTATATTGGTTCAAAATTTAACTTTGTAAAAATCTTTTTTTTTTTTTAGGAAGTCAAAAGAGAAACTTACACAAATCACAGATTTGAGCAACAGTGATCCTGTTCTTACAAGGTCATAGGGGATCAAAGGAAGGGTTTGTGTAAAATACACAAGCTGAAAAAAAAAAAATCTGGAAAAGCTGGAAAAAACAAACAAAACTGGAAAGCTGATAAAAATTACTGTTGCAAACTGAGAACAGTATATTTTAATTACTTGTTAGAATATTTTAAGGCTCTTACATGACGAAACATTATTTTCTCTAAAATTACTCACTTTTTCACCAATATCAAACATTTCTAGAAGCAACATTGCATAGGTTACTGACAACGAAACAATATGGTATCTTCTTTTTCAATTAAAAGCTAAACAGAAAAATCAGAAGTGTCTTAAAAAAATCATTTCTACTCACCAGCTCTAGCATTTCTAAAGTTATCTAGCCCAGAATTTTCATTGAAAATACAAGCCTATATTTGCAGTCTAATTGAAATGTCAGTAAAGAATTTGATGTTAAGGCTGAAATTATAATTTTGACATCAGATTTAAACTGTTAGTGAAATATAGCTGCAACTCAAGGGTACAGCATTGAATACATATATCTGTGTAATAACTAAGTCTTTTTCAAAAGAAAAACGGTTGGAGATTCACAGCCTTGGTCTCCCTTCTGAATTATGCAATTATGCCCACTAGTTGGTAATACAGGAAAATCTTCTGGGAAATTTGTTTAAAGAAAAAAAAAAAGTTTTCATGTCCATTAGCTGTAATTACAATACCTCTTTTAGCAGGGTCAGTTTCAGAGCTAAAATAGAAACTCCCTAAACAACCTCTTCACATCAGCTCTGTTATTGCCATGAGATCTATTATTTCTAAGACTCTTAGTCAGGTATAGTATTAAACAGAAATTAGGACGTTGTTGGAAATATAGGAAGATTCTTCTAGGTTTGAGTTGAGTGGGCGTTATGTTTGTTTTGAACAGAGCTTCGCTTCTAAGCATTCATTTCTTGTTCTGCAGCAGAGGACTGTGACAATGCTGAATGTCTCTTGTGAAGAATGCAGTGGAATAAAGTGCTTATGTGCATAGCAGCCACTGATGGCCATTCTAGATCATTTATTGAACAGACTTCTATTGCAAGAAAGCATTTAGCTTTCTTGTTTCCTGAGCAGAGGTGTGACAGCCCTGAACAAAGCTTATTTCCCTGTACAGCATGCAAGTTTGGGATTTCAGTCTTCCAAGCTCAGGTGTCCGCCGTTCATTTTACTATCTTTACTGTCTTCCCATACTTCAGATTTTCCTTCCAATTTGATGAAAACTACTCATCTGTTTTGCTTTTTCATCTCTCTGGATATTCACTTGTACACACACACATACACTCATGTAGGAGATCAAGTGCAGCTCCTCATACTCATGATCCACAAGCAGCAGGAACACCTAAATAAAGGTGCAAGTCCCATCTCCACTCCTTCCAAATACAGGAAAAAGTCTAAAGATCTATACTTCATGCACTTTCTGCAGCCAGTAACTCATAAGCTTCATTCTCTTCACCTGAAACATAATCAGTCACTTCCTATAAGGATTAAAATATTTTCAGTTTATTTTCTGGATGACATTTTTGTCTACACAGGTTTCTCCATTCCTTTCCCTGTTATGAGTATTACTCTGTGTGAAAAATGAGCAAAAATAATTGTTCCATTTATGTTTCCTGTGCCATTGGCATCAGGAGGAACTTTGACATTAAACTTAGAGATAGTTGAATCCAGCTCTAAACAGGCTCAGGTACTGTAATAACATCGTTTCCTCTTGTTTTCAACAGTGTACCCTGTTCTTTTTATTAATGTCCATCCAACACATCAAAGACTGATCAAGTCAAGGCAGGTTACAGCTAAAAAGAACATAATTCCTATCAACAATGTTTAAGGCAAAGGATATGACTTATTTTGACTAATAATCAAAATAGGCTTCGCAGGTGTCAGAATTTCACTGCAATCTACCACTGATCTTTGTTTTGCAAGGATGAAATAAAAACAAAAGGAATTTGTACATAAAATGACAAGTTGACCCTTGCCAGGTTCATGTTAAAACATGAGACTTCTGCTCGTATTTTCAACTATATTTTTAATCATGAAATTTCAGTTCTTCCCATATGTGATGTAGGGAGGGAATATTTATATTATTTGTTTGTTTTAAATTTACTTTCCAGGCTTAATTATTTAATTGGCTGAAAAGCTGGAAAATATACTTATGACTAAATAACTTCATGTTTGTGGTTCCTTTTATTTTTTAGCTAGTCTCCAAGATACCATGTGATTCTGATAACACTGATAGAGCTGGAAAGAGCTGGAAACCTTTACATTAAGTTGTCTAGTAATACTATTCATTGAATGATATTGTCTTATACAAAAACCAATTGCCAATAAGCTGGCATAATAAACATATTTCATAATGCACAGTTCTAATAGATGTTAATCTTTACATTATCTGTTCTAAATTTTCATAGTTCTGCAAAACAAGCATTGGTTCTGGGTAGAACAAAATCTTAAAATCTGATTTCTATTAAACTGTCACCTCTCTAGAGCAAATATTCCTGTTTTTATCTTAGTGGAAAAATGTATGAGAACACTTATGTTGGCACCAGGAATGAATAAAGATCATCTTAATTTTCTTAGTATTTTCCCTATTTTGTAACTTGTTATCAAATAGACTTACAAAATAAGAGAGAGTCTTTATCTTGCATGTTCCATAGGTAAGTCTGATTTTTTGCAAGCAATTTTTATGTCAATTAAATTTTGATGGTCTGTCAGACATCTGCAGTGAGTAACGTAATTGGCTCTAATTTAAAAAATAATAATTTTTGCTGTACAAGTAGCCAAAGAAAACAAAGAAAAGGGACAAAGGGTTAAAATCTGATCCAACTGCCTTTCCTCAGGAAAAACCTGTCATTGAGACAAGGGGAAATCATATATGAGAATCATTTTCCCACTCTACATATAAATAAAGAAAAACTTCACTGTGAAAATATTAGCCATGATGTTATTTCTGACAGATGTCCTTACATCTTGATTCCATCACAACCCAACGTAATGTTATTGAACTCTACCTCAATTCAATACACATTTACTCTGAGAGAAGGAAAAAAAAAAACAAAAAACAAAAAACCTAGAATGTGTAATATTCAAGGTATAGAACATGCAGATAACCATCATCCAAATCATTATCCAATAGTGCCAGGCAGGTAACACAGCATTTATTTTCTGCACAAATGATTCCCATTAAAATCTGATAGATGGTATAGTACCACCCATTCAAAGGAGTAGGAGGGGAAAATAATAATAAAAAGTTCTGGAGTGAATTATAAATTGTTATGCCTGTACTTGCCTTTGATTGCCCCTGTATATTTGTAGGAATTCAGCCTCTCTTCTGGAAGTTGCTCTGTCTTATGACAATGTGTAGAAGAGATGGTCACCATTCCTACATGATACAGCTGGACTTTTTTCATCCCTGTTTCTTTGTTCTATTTATACATAGCTTCCTGCATACATGTGTATGGCCTCCTTCACTGATTAGTTTAGTGCATTTCCAATATGCTGGTTTCAAGTGGGTAAACACTGAGTTTGCCCTGAAAAAGATGTGTTTCAATTAACACGTCTGCAAGTCTCATGCAGCATTTTATCACATGCTTTAAAAGATCATGATATTCTTCATATTTGCCTCACACTCGGGGCTCTCAGAACCAGTGCTGTTGTTCTGAGTCTCCGGCAACTGAATCATCTCACTGCTCAGGCAACCCTCAGTGGCAAACCTTAATAGGAGCCAATGCTATTGATCTTTCTCGCCTTCTCCATCAGTGCAACACCTTACAGTGGAGGTTTGGCTGTTACTGTAGTTACTGAAAAAAAAAGGTTTTTGATATTTCCAATTGAAGTCTTACTTTCACCAGGAAGAAACCTCTTCTCCAAATAGCAGAGGGACCACAATCTACTTTTGTGTCATCAGGGTTGCATTATTTCATTCCGCATTTTTCATATCTTTGGATTCTTTAGTTGCAGAACACCCTTAAAATATGTGCTTGTTCTGAATAGTTCTTTTCTATAGTTGTTGTGGCTGTTGGTTTTTTTATTATTATTATTTTCTTCTTTTTTAAATAAAGGTAAAAATTTGGCCATCAATGTGACATTAAAAAAATATATATAATAATCTTAAATCTTGCCTCAAGGGAAAAGTAGGGGAAAAAAAAGGCTCAGAAAATATACTATTGCTCATTTCAGACTAATTTCATGGAAAGGACCAACTTCAGCAGTAGCAAAGTCAGGTTAAATATTTAAAAGATAAAAAAAGAGAAAGGAAAGGAAAGGAA